>JABMCL010001228.1:767500-770000 GCA_018857735.1 Alviniconcha marisindica
TTCCTATAATGTCTATATTACAAGTCCACAAACAGGCAAACTAACCAAGGGAGTTAACGGCTCTCGACTGACGTCACATGGGCAGCAAGGGGACACAATTTTGACAACCGAGGCGCGAATCGACAGCGAATCGACACCCTGACGTATTCCACGATTGTGTGGTGTTCCACAAGTCAGTGAATTATGCATGCTGCTCCGATAGTCTGGTGTGCCTTTTACGTGTTCGGTCGTGTGTGAGATCATGCCATTCTGTAGGCAACAATTTCTTCTTCTTCTTCTTCTTCTTTGTTTTTGTTTTGTTTGTTTGTTTTGTTATCATATCATCATCATCATCATCATCATCATCATCATCATCTTCATCATCATCATCATCATCATCATCATCATCATCATCATCATCATCATCATCAGCAGCAGCAGCAGCAGCAGCAGCAGCATCTTTCTTCTGCTTCTTCTTCTTCTTCTTCTTCTTCTTCCTCTCTCTCTCTCTCTCTCTCTCTCTCTCTCTCTCTCTCTCTCTCTCTCTCTCTCTCTCTTTTTTTTTTTTTTTTTGGGGGGGGGGTGCGGATGAGAGATGGGTGCATAAGCATTCCTTTTAGACGTTGCAGCTGGATTCAGCTGATGTGCCTGGACAACCCCTCCCCTGAGCCCGGGTTATCAGTAGCACTCACCTTATACTTGAATTTGATAATCGTACAGGGTTATATCTAACTCCTCGAACATCCCCTGTAATAGATTTGTTTCCCCTTCTCCCATCCTACCATTGCTCGTTCTCTTCAAACCTTTGCCCCTTCCTGTATCCTCCTCTTCCTCTTTCAGTTGCCTGCCCCCTGCCCCCCCCCCCCCCCCCCCACCCTCCCTCTCCACCACAACCCCCACACCCCACACCCCCAACTCCCATCCTCTTCCTCTCGAGCTCGGCTCTCCCTCTATGAACCTCATGATCATCGACATCGACAACCGGCAAGTCCCAACAATTGGAGCTGAATATAAGGTCGAGGTGCATACACAACCGACATGTTGGGTGCAATCAAGATCCCTGTCTGCACTCTGTCGCCGCTCTGGGATGCCATCTTTCCCAGCAACATCATTGAAAGGGCAGCAAGATGGGGCCGCTGTGCGATGCTGGTGTATGAATCGGAATCGTGCAAATAATGCGGCGAGTCTCACGGGACAGCGCCCGACTAGGCGTGTCTGGGGTGAAGTTTGGTTTAGGATTCTAGTCTGTGACGTTCAATTACTTATCAGCCGCTCCTGCTTCCACTTGAATCTTTTTTCTTGTCTCTTTTTCCTCTCCGTAATTTGTTTCTTTGTTTCCGATGCAAGCTGATTTATCTGACAATCCCAGTTTTTATTGTTTCAGGTTATGACGGAGATAAACGCGGCGAATTTCTTTATTTTGCTTTCTTTTCTTTCTTTCTTTTTTCCCCCCATCATCAACGGAAGCGGACGAGCTTTTAAATGTATGACGGGTAATGCTGATGCAGCATGCCATGTCCTGCGGACAAAAACAATTATTTCTTGGCAGAGCAAATGTTTTTGCTGAATTTCGACCAGCCAGAGAGAGAGAGAGAGAGAGAGACAGGCAGACAGACAGACAGACAGACAGAGTGGGGGTGGGTGGTGGGGGAGGGGGGTGGGGGTGGGGTGGTGGAGTCCACTGAGTTTGCAAGTTCCTCTGTCCGTTTTTGACGTGAAAATGCGATTGAATTTTCACTACTGCTGCATAAAAGTGTCGAATTATCTCTTGTATATTTGTGTCGAAAACCAACACTGAAGGAAGTATATGATTGAATGCACACAGACGCGTGCACATTTGCATACGTATACCCGAATTTGTCACTACTGCTGCATAAAAGTGGCGAATTATTTCTTGTATATTTGTGTCGAAAACCAACACTGAAGGAAGTATATGATTGAATGCACACAGACGCGTGCACATTTGCATGCGTATACCCGAGAGAACCGTTTATCCACGAAATGTCTGGAACAGTATACGTCCAGAGAGATGCAGCGTCCATTTGTTCTGTTTAACCCGAAACAAATTTGCATAATGTCGTTTTGAAAGTGGCCGCTACTCTTAGCTGTAGTGGTAAACTTGTTTCTCTTGGCTTGTCAGCCGGTGCTCGGTTTTTGCTTTTTGTTTTGTTTTGTTGTTGTTTTGCATTTGTTAGTTTTTGTGTCTGGTTTTGTTGTTGTTGTTATTGTTCATGCGCGCGCGCGCGTGTATGGGTATGTGTGCGTGTGCGCGTGCGTGCGTGCGTGCGTGCGTGCGTGCGTGCGTGCGTGCGTGCGTGCGTGCGTGCGCGTGCGTGCGTGCGTGCGTGCGTGGTGGTCGTGGTGTGTGTGTGTGTGTGTGTGTGTGTGTGTGTGTGTGTGTGTGTGTGTGTGTGAGTGAGTAAATTGGTGTGTGTGTGTGTGTGTGTGTGTGTGTGTGTGTGTGTGTGTTGTGTGTGTGTGTGTGTGTGTGTGTGTGTGTGTGTGTGTGTGTGTGTGTGTG
>JABMCL010001228.1:772500-775000 GCA_018857735.1 Alviniconcha marisindica
AAAGGGATGTAGCCACTAAAGTGGAATTGACAGAGCTGTAACGAGGCAGCTGCGTCTTCACTCACAAAGCTGCCAATTGGCTAGAGTCTGTATGTTTTGTTGTGTGATGCTGGGTGTGTCGTTCAGTTGCCCGTGTGTGTGTTCGTGGTTGTGTGTGTGTGTGTGGGTGTGTGTGTGTGTGTGTGTGTGTGTGTGTGTGTGTGTTGTGTGTGTGTGTGTGTGTGTGTGTGTGTGTTGTGTTGTGTGTGTGTTGTGTGTGTGTGTTGTTTGGTGTGCTGTTGTGTGTTGTTGGTGGTGTGTGGTGGTGGTTTTGTTGTTGTTTTGTTGTTGTTGTGTGTGTGTGTGCGTGCGTGCGTTCCTTGTTGCTGTGCGTGCTTCGTGTGTGTGTGTGTGCGTGTGCGTGCGTGATGCGTGCGTGCGTGCGTGTGGGGCGTGTGTGCGTGCGTGTTGGGTGGTGGGGTGGTGTGTGCGTGTGTGTGTGTGTGTGTGTGTGTGTGTGTGTGTGTGTGTGTGGTGTGTGTGTGTGTGGTGTGTGTGTGTGTGTGTGTGTGTGTGTGTGTTTGGGGGGCTCTATTTTAAGTGAATAGTTGTCTTGCATTCTGAAATCACTGCCAGCTTGATAAAAGCACCTAGCGGCTAACTGGGTCTGTGAAAGCGACAGTTCAGTGAGACTGGGGCCGGAAGCTTGCGGACAAATATTTACTGGGTGATTGACTGGCTCGAGTCATTCACTTCAGCTGCAATATTTTCTGACCCTATCAGCGATAATCCGACCTGACCGTATTCGAGGTCTGGTTTCATTCGCATTCAATACATATGATTTCTGACGTTACTCGTAATAAATCCTGACTTCATTCATGATAATTGTGGGCTTCATTTGCGATAATTCGATCTTGACACGGTCAGTTTCCGTTAATTCCTGACTTCATTTGTGATATCTCCTGACGCCGTGGTCGATAATTATTAACCTCATTACTAAAATATCCATAATCATTCCTTAATTCATTCGTGTAAGTCTTGGTTTCATTCGCAGTGATTCTTTAATTAATCGTCACGGCAAATATCCAGCTTTATTCGTGATTATTCTTGGCTTGATTTGCGTATTGATTCATATACGCAAAGTGATCACGTATAACCTCTTTCTCAAGCTGTTCATTGGTTATCCGTCCAACCCTGAATAGAATGCAAACTGTCAACTATCTGTCACAACTTCATCTCTGACTCATCTCCTGCATATCTCTCTGACCGTTACACTGTGTAAACCCATTCCAGGCAGCTTCGTTCTTCTGCAGAAACACGGTTAGGCTACTTCGCATCCCCTATGTTAAAAATAAAACCTTTGGCCAACGCTCCTTCTATTACTGTGCATTGGAATTCTCTCCCTTCTGACAGAGCTGTAACGAGGCAGCTGCGTCTTCACTCACAAAGCTGCCACACCCGGCGCAGCGTCCCCCGTGTATGTTTTTGTGTTTTTGAGTGTGTGTGTGTGTGTGTGTGTGTGTGTGTGTGTGTGTGTGTGTGTGTGTGTGTGTGTGTGTGTGTGTTGTGTGTGTGTGTGTGTGTGTGTGTGTGTGTGTGTGTGTGTGTGTGTGTGTGTGTGTGTGTGTGTGTGGTGTGTGTGTGTGTGTGTGTGTGTGTGTGTGTGTGTGTGTGTTTTGTGTGGGGTGTGTGTGTGTGTGTGTGTGTGTGTGTGTGTGTGTGTGTGTGTGTGTGTGTGTGTGTGTGTGTGTGTGTGTGTGTGTGTGTGTGTGTGTGTGTGGTGTGTGTGTGTGTGTGTGTGTGTGTTGTGTGTGTGTGTGTGTGTGTGTGTGTGTGTGTGTGGTGTGTGTGTGGTGTGTGTGTGTGTGTGTGTGTGTGTGTGTGTGTGTGTGTGTGTGTGGTGTGTGTGGTGTGTGTGTGTGTGTGTGTGTGTGTGTGTGTGTGTGTGTGTGTGTGTGTGTGTGTGTGTGTGGTGTGTGTGTGTGTGTGTGTGTGTGTGTGTGTGTGTGTGTGTGTGTGTGTGTGTGTGTGTTTTGTGTGTGGGGTGTGACATTCAGGACTCCCACGCCTTCAAAACTGCATTAAAATTCATCTTCTGAAACAATACCACAAGTGATTTCAAATTCTGCCTACTTCCTTTTGCGATATATTCTGACTTTATGCCTGGTAATTTCTGACCTTATTCGCAATAATCACTTTATTCCCGAAATAGTCTGACTTCATTCGCGGTTATTTCTGACCTCGTTGGCAATAATAACTTGCGCGCGATAATGTTCGGACTTCGTTTTTGCAATAATGCCGGACTTCATAGGAAATAGTTCGCGCCTTTTTATTGGTGATACGTAGAGCCTACCACAGCTCCCTATTGGATGTCTTCGCTACAGCCTCGGCCATGCCATTAAAGGTGTAGACATTCAGCTTTATCGCCGGGTTAACACCTTCCTCTTTTAATCTTCAAATCTGCAGCATTCATCATCGACCAAACTGAGTTTCAAAGCCTTCATAAAAGAGAGACTGTATC
>JABMCL010001228.1:780000-787500 GCA_018857735.1 Alviniconcha marisindica
CTACTACTACTACTACTACTACTACTACTACTACTACTACTACTACTACTACTACCACCACTAGTCATCATCATCATCAGCATCATAATCATGTACATTTATCATGCGCTCATCAACGCCGTGAGCGCTCACACGAAACATATCCTGAACACGATATTCTATATGGCCATGTTGTTTCATCTCTTCCCCCTTCCCTCCCCCCTCTCCTCGCCATATACCCCCCCCCCCCCCCCCCACTTCGTCCGTAGATGCATAACGCCGGCATACCAGCCTCTCCCCTACAGTCTTTGTAGGCCCACCAGCTATCTCCAGCAACGACATATTTGCTGCATGCTCACTGGCCTTTCCTGATGGGGGCCAGTCGCAAAGGCTGCACGTGTTAATTGACAAAACAAACGGCATTCGTTCTTAAAAGCAAATGCGGCTTCTCATACGAGTCAGTTATTTCCGTGTAACCTATATTCAGGCCTATCTGAGAAAAGACCATGGTCGGAATTGAATCCGCTCCAGTGTGTTCTCCTCTGAATGTTAGTACCTTCCCGCTCTTCTCACAGTGATGTGGGGCTTCTTGTCGGCCTCGGATGTCGGGTTGACATATTAGGGACAAGTTCTCACAGTATTTCCATCCTAACTAATATCAGTACCCAGTTTCTGCTACAGTCATTGTGTGTGTGTGTGTGTGTGTGTGTGTGTGTGTGTGTGTGTGTGTGTGTGTGTGTGTGTGTGTGTGTGTGTGTGTGTGTGTGTGTGTGTGGTGTGTGTGTGTGTGTGTGTGTGTGTGTGTGTGTGTGTGTGTGTGTGTGTGTGTGTGTGTGGTGTGTGTGTGCTGTGTGTGTGCTGCGTGCGTGCGTGCGTGCGTGCGTGCGTGCGTGCGTGCGTGCGTGCGTGCGTGCGTGCGTGCGTGCGTGCGTGTGTGTGTGTGTGTGTGTGTTTGTTTGTAGTGCTTTTTTGTTTGTTTTGTTTTTTGTATAATACTTTATGTAAATTGTTTTGGTAGGACTATGCTCCACATGTGTATAGAATATCATATTTAGGTTAGTATGTATCATGTGAACGCTCAGGGCGTTGATGAACGCAAGATAAATGTACATTACTATTATTATTATGCAGCCGGCTCTTCTTGTCTCGTCGGCCAACCCGCTGGAGTGGAACATAAAATAATATGTGATATAATTACGTGGTGATTATTTAATTACCAGAAGGAGATCTCAACACAAAACAAAACAAGTACGTCTTTAGGCCAACCTGCGTCTTCGATTCGGTTCTCATTTAAATATTAAAAGCCAATTAGTCAGCGTGGTGTAATCTTTTTATTTGATTCTCTGTCTCGGTCTTTTTTTCCGTACCGTCTGTCTTTGTCGGTCGGTCTGTCGTGTTACCGTAAAACTGTTGTTCTGTTTGGGATTTTTTTTTCTGATGGGGAAGAGAGAGAGAGAGAGAGAGAGAGGGGGGGGGGGGGGGGGGGGGGCAGACAGACAGACAGACAGAGACGGGGACAAAGAAGAAGAAGAAGAAGTAAGTAAGTAAATTGGTATTTTATGTCCAGTGACTGAGACAGACAGACAGACATACAGAGAAACGGACAGAGAGAGGGAGAGACGGGGACAAAGAAGAAGAAGAAAAAGAAAAAGAAAAAAGAGTTCCCCTCTTGCGCAACCCTATTTGTCTGTGTCGGGTCTCCAATTTCTCTATGCTGCTAGCTGCCCCCCCGGCACCACCACCACCACCACCCTCCTCACCCCTCCCTCCCACATACCACCACCACCACCACCCTCCCACCCTGTCCCTGCAACAGCGCTGATGTATGGCCGTCCCTGGACACCAGGCAGAAAGCCTGTCTATTTTTCCAATACCATTTGGTTTTTACGCACCATTTATGAATTTGGCGCGGGTCACACGCTTGCCTGCCCTCCTGCGCTCCGGGGCCGAAATAAGTCCCGGGCCTCTTGCATGTGGCCTCCAAACATATGCCTTCTGAACAGCTCCGAAAACAATGGAGGTGAGAGGGTTATGGGAGAGGTAGGGGAGGGGTCGGGAGATGCGGAGGTGGTGGTGGTGGTGGTGGTGGTGGTGGTGGGGGTGATGGTGGTGGAGGTGGGGTGGGGGTGGGGGGGGTGGTGAGGAGGGGTTAGAGTCTTGGGGGATAGCCAGCGCTCTGAGAGGAAAAAGTGCGACTTTCCGTTTAAGATCTTGACGCTCGAGGTCTTTATGACAAGAATGTCCAATGTAATTTAATAACCAAGACACGGGCCATCACGAGACCCTTGAGGCTCAGGGTACTTGGCTGGAGATGAAGACAGCCGGGGAGATGGACGACTCGTGTTCCTGTAGAATGGTGCTTTACTGGCTGGCAGCTCCGCCGTCCTGTGATAGCGGAACTCCCTCTGTGGGCGGAAGGGTGTCAGAGTTGTAGGAGGGTTGCCATGTACCATCAGCTGTCGCCATGCATGCACCGACTACCACCAGCACGCATACACCGCTGCAACACGCAAGCCAACCCGAGTCGTCGCTGTGTTCGTCGCGATGATGATGTGGAAACCATTAGGAGGAGGAGGAGGAGGAGGAGGAGGCGGGAAATGTGTGGAGGATGGATGTGTTGGTGCTGTACGGTCACGTAAAATTTAAATCTGCCGCGGGAGGGTGGTGGTGGGATGGGGGTGGGGGGGGGGGGGGGATGGCTTGCTAGTTCTGGCGTCTTTAGAAACATTTAGAAATGTCTTTGCCTAAATCTGTCTTCTTCTTCTTCTTCATTTTTTTCCTTTTCCCTCTTTGTTCTCTCTCTCCTCTCTCTGTCTGCCTGTCTCTCTCTGTCTCTGTCTGTCTCTCTCTCTGTGTGTCTCTCTCTTTCTATCTCTGTGTGTCTCTCTCTGTCTCTGTGTGTGTCTCTCTGTCTCTGTCTGTCTGTCCGTCTCTCTCTGTCTCTCTCTTCCCCCTCTTTGGAAGATGCCAACATTCTTCCAAGCACTGAACAACAACTCAACCAAACAGAAGATAAGTCATCTCATTTTTCATCGTTTTTAACCGTTTAACTGTTGTTTAAGTATTGTTTTGTCGCTTGACGAAGGGATTACCCCGAAAATGTGCATATTGTGTGTCTATGTCGTAATAAATAAGCGTTCTTTTCAATCTTTTATGTGTTTGGATCTTGTTTCAGAACGCTAGCAGTCATTCACATTTCAGATTTTTTTAATCCTCTTTGTTCTCGTTTGCTTAGTTGTTTGTTTTGTTATTGTCGATGTTTGTTTGTTTTCTTGTTGTTGTCTTTTTGTTTGTTTGTTTGTTTTGTTTTGTTGCCGTTTTCGCTCTTGCGTTTCTTTCTTCTCTCTGTCTCTGCCCCCACTTTCTCTCTCTGTTCCTTCCTCGATCCTTCCTGTCTTCACCTCTTCCTTCGAGTTTTTCCTTCTCTCCTTTCCTTTTTTTTTGTGTGTGTGTTCTTTTGTTTTGTTTCCATTTCCTTTTAATTATTTTGTTTGGGGTACATACAAGCCAAACATATTTCTTGTTCAAAACGTTCGTCTCCCATTGTTGTTGTTGTTTTTTTGTTGAAATTTGGGCTGCTTTTATCGCCTGTTCTCGAAATAAGAGTTTTTAATTAAAAGACAAAGCCGCAAAAGGTTAAAAAGAACTCAAGAACTCGAAGGAAGAAATGAAGACAGAAAGAAACGAGGAAGGAACAAAAAGGAAACGAGGGGACAGAGACAGAGACAGAGAGAAGAAAGAAAGAAACACAAGAACGATAACAGGAAGAAAACTTATTTTAAGTAGACACTGCACAAATATATGCTAACATTTTTAGTGAAAACATCCGTTTGAAGCCACAAACTTTTGTTTCGGAGTTGTTTTCTGTTCGGCGAACAAACTGATCCGACAGCAACGTGTGAAGCTGAACACAAATAAGATAAATAACAGTGACAGTCCGTAGCGCCGAAAGCTGTCCCGACATCTCATGATCGCTAATCCCGCATTGGTCCTGCAGGCAGGTCCCATCATCTATGTCCCTCCCTGTGCAGTCCTTCCCCACCCCACCCCATCCCACCCCACCCCACCCCAACCCACCCCACCTCCTTTTCCAATCTGTCCTCCACTCCCTTCGCTCATATTCCTCACACCCTCATCCTCCTCCTTCTTGCTGAAAAATTCTGCCAGCATTTCTCAGGCGATGGCGGAATAAATTGTCACCGGACATCTGTCGGTGTTGATGCTTGTTGGCAGCTCTGGAACCTTCGGGGGCCGTCCCGTATCTTGCTGGGTCCCTGTCTCCTCAGCAACTGCTTCCAGCTTGGCCAGACCGCTGCCGCTGTTGTCTTTGTCAATCCGACGCCTCCAAACAGAACAGTCTGTTACAACAATAGAGTCTAGAAACATTGTGTCGGAAGACGGCGAGGATACTATCGTCCCACGTTGGTCCAACTCCGCGGATGCCGCCTTTTTTTCACAGGAAAGAACGATACGCAAAGTTCTGGAAACCAAGTACTATTTTTTTTCTTTGCAATCTGCTGCGGTTTGTTTAATTATGTTTTCATGACAGAGACGGAAACGTGGAATTTCAGAGGCACTTTACGAGAAATAAAATCAGAGAGCTGAAAGTTATTGTCTTAGTATTATAGTTTTAGTCATTTCAGCCTTTCAGATGTACCCTTGAAATTACCATTATTCGCGATTATAGTCAGTGGATTCCGATGAATCACGCCTGTTCTGTACGGTAAAATTGATGAGGACGGAGTTGATAACAAAAACATGGCTACAGATACAGATCCCCCGAATCCCCCCAAAACAACAACAACAACAACAACAAACAAAACAAATAAAAACAAAGCAAAAAAAGGACAGAGAAAAACAGTAACAAGCAAAACAAACAAACAACAACAACAAAATTGAATAAATACAAACCCCCCAAATCCCCCCTCTCCCCCACAAAAAAAAAAAAAAAAAAAGGACAGAAAAAGATTGTACCAAACAAACCAAAACAAAACAACAACAAAAAAGGTCAGAATAAACAGATAGGTAAAGAGATAAATAACTCGAGAAGTCACTCAGTCAGTAAAAGGACGGACAGGAGGATGGACGGACGAACCGATGGCTGGTTGGTTAACGCCAACGGATGGTGTGTGGATGGGGTGGACAGACCAAACAAATCCGTTCCGGTCCATTAAACTCTAAACATGCAAAGAGAATGGTCCGGTAGGTACACGTATTTCCGGTCGTCAGTCTGACCTCCCGTTCCCCGACAAGCCATCCTCCGTTCCTTTCCAACATCTGACACCAATCACAACTTTCCGAAGGAAGTCCGTTTTCCTAGCAAATATGACGCCACAAACAATACACTTCTCCAAACATTCCCCGCTACAGTTCTAGACGTTGAGTCGTCTGCGTCTGTCACAGTTGGTCGGGATCTTCGCGCTAAGGAATTTGGATTATGTGTTGTGATGGTTCCAGTTGTTCGATCGGTGAAGAGGTGGCGGGTGGAGGGGAAGGGTTCGGGGGGGGGGGGGGGGAGGGGTATATTTTCCATTCTATTTTTATCGCGTCTTCGGAAAGCAACGCGATGGAGTAATTCTGGAACGGAACAGAAACAGAATTACAGCGAGTTAATGTGTGTGTGTGTGTGTGTGTGTGTGTGTGTGTGTGTGTGTGTGTGTGTGTGTGTGTGTGTGTGTGTGCGTGCGTGCGTGCGTGCGTGCGTGCGTGCGTGCGTGCGTGCGTGCGTGGTGTGTGTGTGTGTGTGTGTGTGTGTGTGTGTGTGTGTGTGTGTGTGTGTGTGTGTGTGGTGTGCATGTGTGTCCGTGCTCGCGTGTGTATGTGTGTGCGTGCTCGCGTGGTGTGTGTGTGTGTGTGTGTGTGTGTGTGTGTGTGTGTGTGTGTGTGTGTGTGTGTGTGTGTGTGTGTGTGTGTGTGTGCGCGCGCGTGCGCACGCGCGCGCGCGCGCTTGCTTTCATTCGTCTCCTTCAAGCTACCCCGTATCATCATATTCGTATAAACATATTGTATTCACTGATACAATGCAGTCTGTTGTCAATCTGTTGTCCTAACGGTGTCAATCAAGTCTTTGGGTTTTTTGTTCTATTGCCACTCTCTTGCCAGTGCTTTGAAACCTGAAACCTATCATTATACGCTACACAAACAAAATGCCAGCCGAGGATTAGTGCGAAGAGCACCGATCAGTCTCATCTCGACTCGAACAGTGCATTGTGTTGGCATAGTTACTCAACGTGAAGAATCCCCTCCTGAGACTTTAAAACCATCGAGAAAACTGAGCGACACCGATATCGTCAATCCCGGCTCCAGGTCCGTCTGCTCGCAAGACCCCACCACCTTCCGCAACTTCCTACCCCATCCATCCATCCATCCATCCATCCAACCACCCATCCATCCATCCATCCAGTGCCGCAAGGACTGTAGGATCTTGCAGTCATGCTGCATGCAGTCTATGTTACACTAATATATTATAATCACAGGTACCTACATTTGCTGCAGTAACTCTTGTCACAGATACTTACACTTGCTTCAGTAGCTCTTGTCACAGATACTTACAGTCGCTGCAGTTGCTCTTAACACAGATACTTACACTTGCTGCAGTAGCTCTTGTAAGATGTACCTACACTTGCTTCATTATTTCTTGACACAGGTACTTACACTTGCTGCAGCAGCTCTTGTCACAGATACTTACACTTGCTTCAGTATTTCTTGACACAGATACGTACAATTGCTGCAGTACCACCTGTAATAGATTTACACTTGCTGCAGTAGCTCTTGTACAAGATATATACCTACACTTGCTTCTGCAGCTCTTGACCCAAATATTTACACTTGCTGCGGTAGCTCTTGTAATAGAGTTACACTTGCTGCGGTAGCTCTTGTAATAGAGTTACACTTGCCGCGGTAGCTCTTGTCACAGATACTTACACTTGCTGCAGTGGCAGTCACAGAAACGTACACCTGATGCAGCAACTCCGGTCAGCTGCACACTGGCAAATCGACGAGGGCGTCGGCCGTGAAGCAGAGAGGTGGAGCCAGAGCGACATCGACTCGCCCCTCGTGTCAGAGGGAAGCAAGCTAACAGCGCACAGTCCATGGATGCAGCCACGAGGACTCCAGCCCCTTGCCCCTCCAGTCTCCCCACAGCCGTCAATACCAGGGGCAGAAGGGTCAAACCGGGCTCATGGTTGGAGTGGAAGGAAATGAAGAAAGAGTGGATGATAACGACGATAGGGCGATGAAGGGGAATGAAGGCATTACTGCCACGCCGACCTCCAACCCGCTGTGCATAAGGTTCTGCTGGAGATCGAGCTTGCTGGTGTCGTTCCGCGTGAAGAGCGCGTACAACTTCCGCCGCCCTCCGCCCCCTTCACCCCCCTTCACCGTGGAGTACCGTCGCCGTTTGGTGTCACGGAGCGTTCGGCATAGGATCTCAGAGGCCATGTTTTACGATGTTTTACCGTGTCTTACCATGTTATAAAACTGTATATTTTTGCCGTTGTCATTTTTACCTGTTCAGTGGTT
>JABMCL010001228.1:792500-805000 GCA_018857735.1 Alviniconcha marisindica
ATTGGTGTTCTGAGACGTATTTCGAGCACCAAATAGCACTCTTCGGTTGTTTGCGGGTGTTCTGAGACGTCTTTCAAGCGCTAACTAACACTCTTAAGTTGTTTGCGGGTGTTCTGAGACGTCTTTCAAGCGCTAACTAACACTCTTAAGTTGTTTGCTGGTGTTTTTCTGAGAAAGCTAACAGTTCCATTAACTCTCTCTCAGCCTATCCTGGCACGCTGGGGTTTCTCCACTCAAGCACGCAGACGGGACGGGACAGCCGTCCTTGTATTTCGTATTTTAAGTATTTCACAGTGTGGTGTTTGAGGTGGAGGGAGTGCCTTCGCTTGTACATAGAACGGATAGTCTGCTCTGTAGTCTGTAACACTGCGCAGCGGTCATAAACATAGGTAGGTCGTCGGTAGATATTAGGGAAACATTGACCTGAAAGAAAGTCGATCAATGTTTACCCCCTCCAAACTAAACACACACCACACACACACCACACACAACACACACAAACACACACACACACACACACACACACACACACACACACACACACACCCCACACACACACACCCCACCACACACACACACACACACACACACACACACACACACACACACACCACACACACACACACACACACACACACACACAAACACACACACACACACACACACACACTAACACCACCACACCACCCCCCACCCCCACCACGATTATCAAAACAAAAAAAAGAAAGAAAAACAAAACAAACAAAAAACAGCAAACAAACAAAAAAGCGACAATAACAAAACAAAAAGCACACCCCAGACACACACACGCCCCACACAAACACACACACACACACACACACACACACACACACAACACACACACACACACACACACAAAACACACACACACACACCACAACACACACACACACACACACACACACACACACCACACACACACACACACACACACACACACACACACACACACACACACACACACACACACACACACACACAACACCACACACACACACACCCACCACCACACACCCACACACCACACAACACACACCCCACACACACACACACACACACACACAAACACACACACACAAAAACCCCCAAACACACCCACACACACACACACACACACACACACACACACACCAACCACGCACGCACCACGCCGCACGCACGCACGCACGCAGCACGCACGCACGCACGCAACACCACACACCCCCACAGACACACACCGTTTTAGAAAGAAAAAAGAGGTGTTCATGTGGGGGTTCAGTTGATGAAGGGGAAAAATTTGACGTCTCTTATATAAAGAGGGGTGGTCTTTTTAAAGGGGGTTCTATGTGGGGGACTCTTTAGTTTTTTCAGTTTTTCCCCCCTCCACCCCCCCCTCCCCCCACTTCCCCCTTCCCCCCCAAAAAACCCCCGCAGGTGCAAAACAATGTCCACGCAGTCGTCTGTGGGAAATTTTCCGTTTTTGTCTGTGCACGTGATTTTGAGCAAAAGGGAAAAAAACCACCAGGAAGGGGGGAGGAAAACTCTTTTTTGGGGGGCCCTTTTATGTTTTTTTCAATCACCCCCTTTTTGGGTCTGTTTCTTCGGTTTTATTGTAGGTGGGGGTGTGGGGGTGTTGGGGTGTTTTGGGGTTTGTGTGTGGGTGTGTGGTGTGGTTGTGTGGGGTGTGTGTGTGTTGGTGTGTGGTTTTGTGTGGGTGGGTGTGTTGTGTGTGTGGTTGCGTGGTGGTGTTTTTGGGGGTTTTTGGGGGTGTGTGTGTGTGGGGGTGTGTGGGTGTGTGTGTGTGGTGTGTGTGGGTGTGTGTGGGTGTGTGTGTGTGGGGGTGTGTGGTGTGGGTCGTGTTGTGTTGTGTTGGGGTGTGTGGGGTGTGGGTGTTTTTTTGTGGTGTGGTGGTGTGTTTTTTTGTGTTTTGGGGTGGTTTTTTTTGTGTTTTGTGTGTTGTGTGTGTGGGGGTGTTGTGTTTTGTGGTGTGTGTGTGTGTGGGGGTGTGTGTGTGTGTGTGTGTGTGTGTGTGTGGTGTGGGGTGTGTGTGTGTGTGTGTGTGTGTGTGGTGTGGGGTGGGGTGTTTTGTGTGTGTTGTTGTTTGGGTGTTGGGGTGTGTGTGTGTGTTTGTTTGTTGTGTGGTGTGTGTGGGGTGTGTGTGTGTGTGTTGTGGGGGTGTGGGGGGTTTGGGGTGTTTTGGGGTGTTTTGTGTGGGTGGGTGTGTGGTGTGTTTTGTTTGGGGGGTGTTGTGTTTTGTGTGTGTGGGTTTTGTTTTTGTTGTGGTGTGTGTGTGGGGTTTGGGGTGTGTGTGTTGTGTGGGGTGTGTGTGGGGGGGTGGTTTTTTGTGTGTGTGTGGGGTGTTTTGTGTGTGTGTGTGGGGGTGTGTGTGTGTGTGGTGTGTGTGTGGTGTGTGTTTTTTGTTTGTGCGGCGCCGTTCGGTGTTGGGGCGGCGGTGCCTTGTGGGTTTTTTGTTGTGTGGTGGTGGTGGTGGTGGTGGTGGTTGGTTTGTGGTGGTTGGTGGTGGTGTGTGTGGGGGGTGTGGGTGGTGTGTGTTTTGTGTGTGTGTGTGGGGTGTGTGGTGGTGTTGTGTGTGTGGGGTGTGTGGGGGGGGTGTGTGTGTGTGTGGTGTGTGTGTGTTGTGTGTGTGGTTTTGGGTGTGTGTGTGTGTGTGGGTTTTGTGTGTGTGTGTGTGTGTGTGGGGGTTGTTGTGTGTGTGGGTGGGTGTGTGTGTGGGTGTGGTGTGTGTGTGTTTTTTGTTTGTGGGGGGTTCTTGGGTGTTGTTGGTGTGGGGTTTTGTTTGGGTGTTGTGTTGTGGTTTTGTGTGTGTTGTGTGTGTGTGTGTGTGGGGGGTGTGGGGTGTGTGTGTGTGTGTTTGTTGTTGTGTGGGGGTGTGTGGGGTGTTTGGGGTGTTTTGTGTTGTTTGTTTTGGTGGGGTGGTGGGGGGGGTGTGTGTGTGGGGTGTGTTTTGGGGGTGGGTGGTGGGGTGGGGGTTTGTGTGTTTTTGGGTGTGTGTGGGGGTGTGTGGTGTGTGTGTGTGGGGGTGTGGGGTGTGTGTGTGTGTGGTGGGGTGTGTGTGTGTGTGTGTGTGTGGTGTGGTTGTGTGTGGGGGGTGTGTGTGTTTTGGGGGTGTGTGTGTGTATTTTTCTTTTAAAATTTCCCCATCCCTTTTTGTAATGTATCCCAATATTGCATGTGTTCCCCTTTTAGGGTTTTTCATATAACGTATAACGATGTATTTTTTGGGGTTGGGTTTTTCAAAAATGCTTGGGCCCAAAAAACCCCGTTTGGAAAGGGCCTATAGAAATATTTGCATTATATCATTATCGCATTATTTTTTAATTAAAATAATTTATCATTATCCCCTTTATTATTATAACTACCGTCTTTTCAAAACCTGAAAATGTCCTTTCACTGAACTTTGGTTTGTTTTGGGATTGTCTCAAAAGGGCATCTTTTTTTCCCTTTTGTTGTTTTTACCGGTTTCGAATCCGGGGCATTTTCAGCTTTGCTTCATTTTTTTTTGTTGTTTTTTTTCCTGTTGTTTTTGTTGTTGTTTTTTTAAACGTAAATTTAAACGGTAACTTCCAAAAAAAGTTTAGAGGTAATTAAAAAGTAAACAAAGGTGGCCTTTCGTTTCCCCCAGGGAAAACCCTAAGGCTTATTAGGGACGGGGGGGAAGGGGGCGTGGGGGGGGGGGGGGGGGGGAAAAGGGGGTATTTTGGAGGGTGGTTTGGGTGTGTGGTTTTTTGTGGGGGTGTGTGGGGTGGTGTGGTGGGGCTTTTTTTTTTTTTTTTTTTGTTTAAAAGTTACGCTTGAACCCTTGTCTACATTATGTGTTAGCTTTTTTTTTTTTTCTTATATACATTTTTATTGCTGATAACATTTCCATCTCGATGTACATTTTGGGGTGTTATACTATGCTTGTTCAGCGCCCTTTTAGCCCGTAGGGTGGCGCTTTACAAATTTCCAATATTATTATTATGGAGGGGGGGGGGGAAGAGGGGGATAGTATTTTACCTATCGCTCGCGGGCACCACCAAAATGATTTGCGTTTTAAAATGGGCAGCGATGAGAGCCCTTTTAAAGTTTCATTAATTGTGAGGGGCAAAATCACAAACGGGGCCTCAAACCACCCAAATTTTGAAGAAAAGGAGAGCCGAAACGGGGAATTTGAACCGGGGCCTTCTGCTTACCCGCCTAACGCCTTTACCGCTAGGCCCAAACCCGGGCCCCAAAACCCTTTTAGAGGCCCCTTTTTTTGCTGGATAAACCCCCCTTTCCCCTCCCCTCCCTAAAGGGCGTACCCCGTTGAAAGGGCGAAAGAGTCAAGTTTTTCACTCGTGCGCTTTGCTTTCTGCCCGCCCCAAGATTTCCCCCCCCCCAATTTAAAAGTTCTGTGCACACGTATAAAAAAATTTCTTGGGAAATAAACACTATTAATAAACCGAGGTGAGGTGTGTGGGGTGTGTGTTGTTTTGTGTGTGTGTTTGTGTGTGTGTTGTGTGTTGGGTGTGTGTGTGTGTGTGTGTGTGTGTGGTGTGTGGTGTGTGTGTGTGTAATTACAAAATTTGGGTATTTTTGTTTGATTTTGCAACGTTTGTTTTTTAAAAAAAAAAAAAAGGGAAAAAAAAAGAAGAAAAAAAAAAGAAAAAAAAGTAGAAAAGGGAGAAAACAAAAGACATAGAAAACAAGAGCCCAAAAAGGGGAACAAGAAAATTTCAAAAAAACCGGGAGATGGGAAAAAAGGGTAAAAATAAAAAAAACTGTTCGCCTCGTCAAAATTAATAAAAATACAATACAATACGGGCTTTATTTTTTTTTTTTTTTTAAAAAAAGGGGCCCGTGGGGTTAGCCCACTTTTACGGAGCAAAAAAAAAAGGGACCACACACGAACTTTAAAAGGGTCCTGTATCATGTCACGTTCGGTCATTATGGAAAAAACACAAAAACCCAAAAATGCTCATGCGGGGTTTAAAGGTCTGTTATAAGGTTTCATAAAACTCCACGAGACGATGTACCTTTTGGTGGAGTTTATGTACCTTGTAGTTACTCGCATGCCGGGTGAGGGGTTCCGTAGGCGCCCAAAAGCCCGTGACAGGTGTTTGTGTGACGTTTTTTTGAGCGTGTTAAATCCCTTTTTTTGTTAGGGAAAATTTTCCATTCCGAAAAAAACATGTAAAGAAAAAACGAAAATTAAAAATTTACCGCAAAAAGAAAACCCAAGGGAAAAGGGTGATGAAACCCCAAAAGGGGAAAAAAGGAAAGGGGGAAAAAAAGGGGAAAGAAAAGTTTTTTTAGCCCATTTAACCTCCTCCTCCCCCCCCCCCCTTTTCCCCCCCCCCCCCCCCCCCAAAAAAAAAAAAAAGAAGAAAAAAAGAAAACGAGAAAAAAAAGGGGAAATTAAAAAAAGTAAGGCCTGCGTAAAAATGAGCCAAAAAAAACAAAAAAACAAAAACAACAAAAACAAGAACTAATAATTAAAAAACCCAGTTTTGGAAGCCAGCTGGGCCCCCGTTTTTGTTTTTTAGACTGTAATCTGAAAGCCCTAAAAAAAAAAAAAAACGGGGAAAAAAATCTATACAAACCAATAATCACTCCTCACTCAATCATCAAAAAAGGAAAAACGCAAAGCACATCAAACAATCCATCAATCAATCATCTATCGATTCTCAATCCCTCAATCAAACAAACGCTAAACCCCCCCAAAAAGAACGCCCTGCCATCAATCCCAAACAATCAAACAATCAAACAATCAATCAAACAATCAAACCCTAATCAATCATAAACCCAAACAATCAAACAAACACGATCGATCGAAACGATCGGACGCGATCCTCAACAGTCAATAAATCAGTTTTTAAAAGCCCCAAAAATAGAAGCAGCAAATTTAACAATCAATCAGCACCAATCGGTCAATCATTTAAAAGCCCCGAATAGACCTGCCCCATCAATCCCGTCAAAGAAGAATGAATGAAGGGAAAGAATGAAAGAAAACAATCAATCAAAACCGCCCCAAAAAGAACGCAGCCGCATAGTTCAGGTCCCAGGGTTGTCTGCGGCCGGCCCCCGGTTTTAAAAAGGGTACCCCCCCTTGCAGCCACCAAAAAAAAAATTCAAATCCCCCAAACCTTTGTTTGTTTCCAAACAGCGGGCCCGGGGGTGGTCACCCCGGGCCCCTTCCACACACCCGTGCGGTGCAAAAAACAGGGGGGGGCAAACAACGGGGGGCCCTCTTTTATCCTATTCAACGCCCCCTTTTTCCTCCCATTTCCCCCCTTTTAAATCGTCCAAACCCATTTGGGTGGGTTTTTCAGCAAATTTGGGAACCAATTTTCTCCTTCAGGTCCCAAAGAGATAATGCTTAAGATGTGTCTCTCGGCGGTGCCCCCCCTTTTGAAGTAATCGCTGCCCTGGGGGAAAGGTTTTTCGGGGGGTCGGACCTCACAGAGGTTCAAACGGAGGGTCGTCCCAGGAAAGGGGAAGGGAGAGAATTAAGAGGGGGGGATTTGGGGGTTGGGGGGCGGGGGGGAGGGAGGGGAAAGGGTGGGGGTTTGGGGGGGGGGGGGGTTTGAAAAAGAAAGAAAAAAAAAATTTCAAACCGGAAACGGGTTTTTTTTGCCCCCCCACGGGGCGTTTTTGAATTTGAAAGAAAAATAAGTGAGAATTGGGTTTTTTCCCCATCAACCAACGGTTAATCAGTGCGAAGAAGAAGAGAAAAGGAAAAAAAGAAGAAGAGAAAAAAAAAAAAAAAAAAGGGAAGGAAAGGGGGGGCTAAAAAAAAAAAATAAAAAAAAAAAAAAAAAAAAAAAAAGAGGAAGAAAAAAAAAGAAAAAAAAAAAAAAAAAAAAAAAAAAAAAAAAAAAAAGAAAAAAAAAAAAAGGGGGGGGGGAAAAAAAAAAAGGAGGAAAAAGGGAAAGAAGAAAGGAGGGGAAAAAAAAAAAAAAAAGAGAGAGAGGGGGCGCAAGAAAATATGTTTATTGCACAAGTCATAGATTTTTAAATGTAAAACCCCCTTAAAATGAAAACTTTCGTCCTCAATGCAAAAAAATAAGACATTTGGTGATTCAAGCCAGCTACGCGATGAGTTAAAACCCCACCACACACCACCACACCACACCCCAACCACCCAAACACAAAAAAAAAACAAAAACCCCCAACACAAAAACCCCCCCCAAAAACCAAAAACCCCCAAACCCCCAAAAAAAAAAACACAAAAAAAAAAAACAAAAAAAAAAAAAAAAAAAAAAAAAAAAAAAAAAACAAACAAAAAAAAAAAACACAACACAACAAAAAAACACCACACACAAAAACCACACACACACAACAAAAAAACACAAAACACACAAAAAAAAAACACCACACACACACACACACCACAAAAACACAACACACACACACAACACACACACACACACACACACACACACACACACACACACACACACAAACACACACACACACACACACACACACACACACACACACAAACCACACACACACACACACACACACACACAACACAACACACACAAACAAAACACACACACACACACACCCCACACAACACACAAAAAACAACCACAAAAAAAAACCAAACACAAAACACACACACACACCACACCACACACAACACACAACACAACACCAACAAACACAACACACACACACACACACACACACACACACACACACACACAACACAACACACACCAACACACACACACAACCCCACAACAAACACACACAACCACCAAACAAACACACACAAACAACACACACACAACACACACAAACACCACAAAACCAAACACACACACACACACACACAAACAGAGTCAGCCCTGACTGACCGGTTGACAGGCTCATTGGTTTACCGACCTGTTGACTGGCTCAGTGGCTGACTGAACTAATTGAGTAATTGATTAACTGACCATTAAACTGACTGGCTAACTCAAGATCAAAACACATAAAATGTTCAAAGAACGCTGTTTATTATGACAAAACACAACATGCGAATTTTCGGGGTAATCCCCTTTATCAAGCTACAAAACAACACAAACAGCAGTTAAACGGTGGAAAACGATGAAAAATGAGATGGGGAGCTTATTACGCAACTTATAGGTTTCTGGTTGGTACTTTTTGGCCAGTAACTCTCTTTTTAAGTCGAAGTGCACTGAGAAGTTTTTCGGGTTTTTTGGGTTGTTCAATCTTGAAAAAAAAAAACTTTATTAGCCCTTTTAATTTTGAAAAAACGCTGAAAAAATTGACTCCCTTTTCAAAAAATAAATCAAATTCACCGATCTCTCTGTCTGTCTGTTTGTCTGTCTGTTCATTTGTGCATACAGTCAATTGTGGATCTACTCTCTGGTCCTTGCGTGTTGTTTGTGTTGTTGTTTTTGTGGTGGTTTTTTTTGTGTTGGGGTTTTGGTGGGGTGTGTGTGTTTTGTTTGTTTTGGTGTTTTGGTGTGTGTGTGTTGTGGTGGTGTGGTGGTGTGGGGTGTGTGTGTGTGTGTTGTGTGGTGTGTGTGTGTGTGTTGTGTGTGTGTGTTGTTTTTGTGGGGTTGGTTTTGTTGTGTTGTGTTGTGTGTGGGTGTTGGTGTGTGTGTGTGTGTTGTGTGTGTGGTGTGTGGGTGTGTGTGTTGTGTGTGTGTGTGGTGTGTGGTTTGTGTGTGCCTTTTGTGTGCCCCCTTTCCCTTTTTTCTGTTTTCCAGTGCAGGAATTTTGGCCAAAAATTTTTAATTTGAAATCTATTTGCAACTAAACCAATGGTAAAAAAAGCGTTTTGCGCTCCCTTGGGTCAAACAAAAAGTCCACTTTTTCTTCAGCGCACAGGAGAGAAAAAAAAAATAAAGCACACCGCAATGATGACTGAACGAAACGGAAAATTCCCCCCTTTTGAATTATTGGCCTTTAACTAATGCCATCTCTATGCGCTTCTAATTCTCACCATTCTCAGAAATCCCAGGAACGAGCAGAAGTCATGTCTTATGAATGCGCCTGAGGACCCCTCTCTCTCTCTCTCTCCTGGACTCGTTCCATGGCGCTGTCTCCAAGGAAAACTCAATGTGTCCACCAATGCCCAATGATGTTTCGTGCCAGCAGAAAATGAAAGTGCTTTTGTATTTATTAAGAAAGGCAATTTCCGCCGTTATGTTGGCCATGAGCCGGAGAAGAGCCGCTCCTTTTGACCTCGCCGCAAAACATTCTATTACAGGCCGGGGCGGGTCTATTAGACTATCTCCGCTCTTAATATTTTCTCACCACGCCCTCCCGCGGGAGGGGGCCACAAAAGCAATAGCTAGAAAAAGAATATTATGGAAATGCCTCTCCCTATCCCCCCCCCCCCCCCCCCGCCCCCTCTCTCCATTCCCCTGCTCTCCTCCTCTCTCCCTCTCTCTTATTTTCTCCCCCCTCTCTCTTCCATTCCTCTCTGGTCTTGTCCTCTTCCTCTTCTAATTTCCTCTCTCTTCCCCTGGGGTCTCTCTCTCTCTTTATTCCTCTTTTCTCTCTCTCTCTCTCTTATTTTCCTCTCTCCTCTGTGGTTTGTCCTCCACTCTCCCATTTTCCTCTTTTCCTCTCTTTCTCTCTCTCTCTCTCTTTCCTTCTCTCTCTCTCCTCTCTCTTCTCTCTCTCTCTCTCTTGCATTATAGTATTCTGCATTTCTCTATCTGTCTTCTATCTCCCTCTCTCAGACTCCCCCTCCCTCTCTTCGCCATCCCCTCTCCCTCTCCCCTTCCCCCCCCTCTCTCTCCTCCATTCTCTCTCCATCTCCGTCTCTCTGTCTCTGTCTCTCTGTCTCTAGCCCCCACTCTGTTTCTGTCTGTCTGTATGTCTGTCTGTGTCTGTCTGCCTGTCTGTCTGTCTGTCTCTGTCTCTCCATTTCTTTCTCGATATATGTCTCTCTCCATCCCTCCCCCTCTCTCTCTCCATCCCTCCCCCTCTCTCTCTCTCTCGCTCTCTTTTTCTGCGTAACTGTTCGTGCATACATTGTGTTCATACAATGAAAAGCGTTGAAATTCCCTTTAAATGATAACTGTAATAATATATATGTGAAGAAGAAAAGAAAACTATGTCTACTGATGAACATAGGGCCAAACACGTGTTGCTGTTAAGGGCACTGGTGAATGAACACGTGCTAAACGTAAAAAGGGTCACGCCGAACACTTTGGAATGCAGACAGATACAAAATATTGAACAATACAGCGATTTGACTTTCACTGCTTACCAAATTGCAACATGATGCATCAATATGTACATAAAGTAACACTAAGATTGGGGGGGGGGGGGGGGGGGGGGGTCAAGAGGGGATGTTTTTCTCGGAGTCTAATGTAATATTTGTATATGAATAGAGAAAGAGTCCATTTGTCCGGCTCAGAAAGGGTTTTTGGGAGTGCGGAAATTTGTTTGTGCTTTTTATTTTATTTTCCATATTTTCAAATTAGGAGTCTTTAGTAATTGACTAAAGTTCGCAAGGGTTTTGAGTTGCCTTTGGAGGGATGGAAAAAGTATTTTGACTTGATTTTACTTGACTTGACTTGATTTTACTTGACTTGACTTGACTTGACTTGATTTTACTTGACTTGACTTGACTTGACTTGACTTGACCCACTCCTGCCTTTCCAGATGTGTGCATGTGTTGTTGATTCTTTATATGTTTGTTGTTTGTTTTTAGATTTTCTATTTCTGTTTTTAGATTTTCTATTTCTGTTTTTGTTTACTGACTGTCTGTCGAGGATAAACATGAGCATAAATGCTTCCTGTGTATAAGCAATTGCAATTAATCTAGAAAACAAAAATAAAGACCCCAAGCTTCACAGACGAAAGAAAATCACATGCACATTGAACGAAACTTTCCCTCTGGGGTTGTCGCTCTCTTTGGCGACCAGCTAACAGCGAACTTAAGCAAGCTACAAAATCAGGCAGATGTCGATTGTTTTCAGTTAATTACTCGCCGTCAACTTCAATGCAGTCTTTTGTTCCTCTCGAATTAATGGGTCTCTCAGAAAACGACCTGTTGTTCTATACGCTGCCTTAGGCATAATCTTCTGATGGAGGAGCTTAGGCGAACATATGAATATTTGATGAACTGTGGAAATACGGAGATGGGATTTACGCTACGGCATTTTGACACACAGTACCAGCACGAATTGAGGAATGAATGCTGGAGATGCCAATCGCAAAAAGAGCTCTTCGAAGAGAGGCGGCGGTAGGGTGAGGGTGCAGAGAGACAGACAGACACACAGACACACAGACAGACAGACAGACAGACAGACAGACACACAGACACACAGACACACAGACACACAGAGACAGAGACAAAGAGAGACAGAGAGACACACAGAGACAGAGACAAAGAGAGACAGAGCTACAGAGGGACAGAGAGACAGACAGACACACAGACAGACAGACACACAGACAGACACACACAGACAGAGACAAAGAGAGACAGACAGACACACAGAGACAGAGACAAAGAGAGACAGAGCTACAGAGGGACAGAGAGACAGACAGACACACAGACAGACAGACACACAGACAGACAGACAGACAGACAAACAGACAGACAGACACAAAGACAGACACACAGAGACAGAGACAAAGAGAGACAGACAGACACACAGAGACAGAGACAAAGAGAGACAGAGCTACAGAAGAGAGAGAGAGAGAGAGAGAGAGAGAGAGAGGAGAAGAGAGAGAGAGAAAAGAGAGGAGAGAAGGAGAGAGAGAGAGGAGAGAGGAGAGAGAGGAAACAACAACACAACACACAAAACACACACACACACACACACCCCACACACACAAAACACACACACACACACACACACACACAACACACAACACACACACTCAGAGACAGAGAGAGAGACAGAGCTACAGAGGAGAGAGAGAGAGAGAGAGAGAGAGAGAGAGAGAGAGAGAGGAAAAGAGAGAGAGAGAGAGAGAGAGAGAGAGAGAGAGAGAGAGAGAGAGAAGAGAGAAGAAGAGAGAGAGAAGACAGAAGAAACAGAAGACAGACAGACAGACAGACAGACACACAGACACACAGACACACAAGACAGACACACAGACACACAGACAGACACACAGAGGGCAGAGACAAAAGGGGAGACAGAGCTACAGAGAGAGAGAGGAGAGACGAAAAGAGAGAGAGGAGAGAGAGAGAGAGAGACGAGGAGAGAGAGAGAGAGAGAGAGAGAGAGAGAGAGAGAGAGGAGAGAGAGAGAGAGAGGAGAGAGAGGGGAGAGAGAGAGAGAGAGAGACAACACACACACACACACACACACACACACACACACACACACACACACCCCACACACACACACACACACACACAACACACACAACAAACACACACACACAGATACACAGACACACAGGAACACAGACACACAGAGAGACAGAGACAGAGAGAGAGAGAGAGAGAGAGAGAGAGAGAGAAGCGAAAAAGAAGAAAACGAGAGAGGAAAACAGATGAGAGGAAGAGAGAGAGAGAGAGGAAG
>JABMCL010001228.1:810000-830000 GCA_018857735.1 Alviniconcha marisindica
CAAGTAGAAACCCCGGCTGGAGAGAACGTCTAAGTGAAGCAGAGAGAAGACCGTCTTAGTGATGTTTGCATCGTGAGATTG
Source organism: Alviniconcha marisindica (assembly GCA_018857735.1). NCBI lineage: Eukaryota > Metazoa > Mollusca > Gastropoda > Provannidae > Alviniconcha > Alviniconcha marisindica. Next base: position 810,082 of record JABMCL010001228.1, read on the forward strand.
CAAGAGAAACCCCGGCTGGAGAGAACGTCTAAGTGAAGAAGAGAGAAGTGATGTCTTGTGATGTTTGATCGTGAGTCAGAGGGAACCCCGGCTGGAGAGAACGTCTAAGTGAAGCAGAGAGAAGGGCAGTCTTAGTGATGTTTGCATCGTGAGATTGCAAGTAGAAACCCCGGCTGGAGAGAACGTCTAAGTGAAGCAGAGAGAAGACCGTCTTAGTGATGTTTGCATCGTGAGATTGCAAGTAGAAACCCCGGCTGGAGAGAACGTCTAAGTGAAGCAGAGAGAGAGACAGTCTTAGTGATGTTTGCATCGTGAGATTGCAAATAGAAACCCCGGCTGGAGAGAACGTCTAAGTGAAGCAGAGAGAAGACAGTCTTAGTGATGTTTGCATCGTGAGATTGCAAGTAGAAACCCCGGCTGGAGAGAACGTCTAAGTGAAGCAGAGAGAGGACTTTGTGGTGACTGTGTGATGTCTTTGTGATGTTTGCATCGTGAGACTGCAAGCAGAAACCCCGACTGGAGAGAACGTCTAAGTGAAGCAGAGAGAAGACCGTCTTAGTGATGTTTGCATCGTGAGATTGCAAGTAGAAACCCCGGCTGGAGAGAACGTCTAAGTAAAGCAGAGAGAAGACCGTCTTAGTGATGTTTGCATCGTGAGATTGCAAGTAGAAACCCCGGCTGGAGAGAACGTCTAAGTGAAGCAGAGAGAAGACCGTCTTAGTGATGTTTGCATCGTGAGATTGCAAGCAGAAACCCCGACTGGAGAGAACGTCTAAGTGAAGCAGAGAGAAGACGGTCTTAGTGATGTTTGCATCGTGAGGCTCTGAGCAGTGGTAACCAAGGCAGTACAGGACCTCTGACTGAAGCACAGAGAGAGAGGACAGTCTTAGTGAAGTTTGCATCGTAATTCTCCGAGTAGTAGTAACCCCGGCTGAACAGGACGTCTAAGTGAAGAAGACAGAGGACAGTCTTAGTGATGTTTGTATCGTGAGTCTCTGAGTAGTGGTAACCAAGGTAGGACAGAACTTCTGGGTGAAGCACAAAGAGAGGACAGTCTTAGTGATGTTTGCATCGTGAGGCCCTGAGTAGCAGCAACCAAGGCAGGACAGACCACCTGACAGGAAGCAGAGCTGGTCGTGTGTCTGGTGCTTGTATTGTGGCGCTAGTAGTCCTACAGTCTCTGGAAGGGGCTGGGGAGAACGTCTGGCCGAAGCAGACCGCGAGAACCATGTTTGACGGTGTTTGTCTTGCAGTCGCAGCACAGCAGTGGCACAGGGGCCGACAGTCTCGGGTGTCTGGCAGAATAAGCCACAGAACGGGAAGACGGAGAATTAGAGAATTAAAGCCGTGGTCTCTAGGGTGCCAGGACTGGGAGCGGGATGTCAGCTTTTCAAATGAGTTTTGCAGTGATGATAAATAGACGCAGTCTCGCTGCTCGCACCAGACTCTTGCTGTTTGATTGCAAATCGAACCCCGAGTCTCCAGGCACGCGAGGCTGTCGTCTCCAGTTTCTGGGATCAGGGAGGTGGGAGGCACGCCATTGCGGGGATCAGGACAGCAGGAGAAAGCACGCCATTTCAAACGCTGGCACACACGATTAGCGGGCACACGGTCTGTGAAACCGGAGACGGGTCTCGAACACTGCTGTCATGGCCGCGACAAAGACGACAAGATCTCGCAGGGAACGAGACAAAGGGAGACAAATCCCGTTATTTTTCCGGCATAATCCTGTGCAGTGGCTCTCTACGACTTCTCGGCTTTTCTTGTTGACTCGTTTGTATCACGAAGGATTAGTCTTTACTTTTCCTCATAGCACTGTGCACAGCAACCGTGTTGTTTTATTTTGTGTTCTGCCCCTCTCTGCCTCGACAGCTCCTGAGGTTTTCTTATATTAACCCCCCCTCTCCGCCCTCACCACCACCCCGCCCCCACCACCACCACCACCCTTTCCTTGGTAAAAAAAAGAAAGAAAAAAAAGTTGATGAAGTGATGCTTAATGTCCTCAGATGTCAGTTGACATATTAGGGACAAGTTGTGACCAATGCCGAAGCACGGTTCAATAATTCTTTACATCCACGGAAACCAGAAGGCTCGTTAGGACGGACAGCTCAGGACGGCCACCTCGACTCTCACACAGCTCCTGAACTATGAAAAAAAAAGTGGGTGGTTTTTAAGTTAAATATCACGTCCAGGGCATTATAAATTAATTATGTTTACGAGACGAGAGATGGAGGTGGGAGGGAGGGGGTTCCACACTTGCTTATCTGCCTAGATTCTTTTGGTGGTGCTGTTCAGAGTTCAGGAGCTGTGTGAAAGTGGAGGTGGCCGTCCTGGGCTTTCCGTCCTAATGAGCCTTACGGTTTCTGTGGACGTAAAGCAACACTGAACAATGCTTAGGCACTGGTCACAGTTTGTCCCTAATATGTTAACCGACATCCGAGGACATGAAGCTCTACATCATCATCATCATCAGGTGGTGTTGTTTCTTGTGTGTTTGTTTCTCTTTGGCCACATTTAGGGAACAGCAATACAAGGCGTGACAAGCAGTGTTCGAGACCCGTCTCCGATTCGCACCGCGTAAATTACTAGCCTGTTTAATATGTCACTTTTTATATTACCTGTATTTTCAATAACTGTTCTTTGTGTTTTAAAATCTACTATATGTGTTATTGTGTACTGTGATGTGGTTAATGTTCAGCCACGTATTTAACCCTTTCACTGCCCTGATGTCAGACGACAACGACCACAAAAAGCGCGAAATTTGAAATCCTTAGACTATTTTTTTGGTTTTCTTTTACGCATAGGCATGTGAAAGGATTTTCATAAAACGCACACTATTGAATTACATTTGCTATAGCACCGGAAATTATACTGTTCGTAGGCGCGTGCGTGCAATTTTTAGCCCGGAAATTTAACAGGCTGAGGCAGTGAAGGGGTTAATTTCTCTAATGTGATAATAAAGTAATCTTGACTCTTGAAGACTGATCTGCCAAAAGTCACCATACGGTAACCTTTGTCTGATGTTCAGCTGTACTGCATCAGTACAATATGGTGAAGCCCCCTCCTCACCCCCCCCCCCCCCCCCCCCCCCCCCCCCCCCCCCCCCCCCCCCCCACTTCCCAAAGAAGAAGATTAAAACGGCTTGACGGAGGACAAATGACCTTGGTGGTTTGGGGTTTATTTTTGATTGTTTGTTTGGTTTGGTTCTGTGTTTTCTCTCGTTATATTTTGTTCCGTTTGTTTGTTTGTTTTTCTGTTGTGTGTGTGTGTGTGTGTGTGTGTGTGTGTGTGTGTGTGTGTGTGTGTGTGTGTGTGTTGTGTGTGTGTGTGTGTGTGTTGTGTGTGTGTGTGTGTGTGTACTTGTGTGTGTGTGTGTGTGTGTGTGTGTGGTGTTTTTGTGTGTGTGTGTGTGTGTGTGTGTGTGTGTGTGTGTGTGTGTGTGTGTGTGAGTGTTTGGATGGCTGTTTGGATGAGGACAATCGCGCCACGAATTGACGCAGTGGTAAGCAATCAGCTGAAGGTCCGACCCAAACGCAATTACCACATAATCGGGAACCTCGCACGATCTCAGAGCTGTCAGCTTTCTCAACAAACAAACAAAACTGTTCAAGAAGACCTGGCTAACAGGTAGAAGAGATCGAAATGAAAAAGAAGAAAAAAAGGAAGAAAAAGGAGGGGGAAAAAAAGGAAAAAAAAGGGAAAAAAGGGAGAGAAAAAAACTAAGAGAGAAAATGGAAAAAAGAAAAAAGTTGAAATGCTGTAAGTATTTCGTTTTCGGCTTAGAATTGGATTTCGTCGGTAGCACTTTAGTGAACCGGATGTAGGAAACACGGTCAAGTGTCACAGATGGCTGAACGGCCACCCGCGGCCTCTTCGACCTTGGTCTTGAGGAGCTGTCAGCACGCAACTGTCGTGTCCGATAAAAAAGAAGAGAGAAGAAAACAAAACAAACAACAACAACAACAACAAAAAGAGAAAAGAAAAACGGCACGTGCTACATGGGATAGTAGGCTACTTGTCGTTGTTGCGTGAAACCAGTTCCGCGAATACTCACCACCGAAACTAAGTCTAGAAAATCCATATACAATCGACAAACCTATAAAATATAAAATCAGTTTTAAATTTTTTTTAAAAATTACCGAATTCTTGTTATTATTTTCTTTTTTCGATTTAATTGGCGGACAATACATATTTTAAATAAGGCCAGTACCTTTAGGCTTCAGCATCTAAATATATTTTGGTAAACAAATAAGCAAAATACTCAGTCAATATTCTTCTCATCATATGACAAAAGAAAGAGCTGAAACGACAAATTAATACACACAGAGGCAACAAACAAACAAACAAACAAACAAACAACAACAAAAACAACAACAACAACAATAGCAAATAAATAAACACATTTTAATGCACAAATTAGTCAATTAAAAAAATAGAACTATGAATACAGAGATAAATGACAAAATCAATCCGCTGCAAAATTGATAAACAACTATGTAAAAGAGGTTTTACAAATACTATATATATATATATATATATATATATATAGAGAGAGAGAGAGAGAGAGAGAGAGAGAGAGAGAGAGAGAGAGAGAGAGATTACAAATGAGATAACCGGAAAGAAGAAAACGATAACCTAAATTTCAACCAAACAAAGCAAGCACACCGGGTTTGTTTTTAAAACCAACAACACCCATGAGCCCCTAAACCAAAAGGACGCTACGCACCGAGAGCACGCGTCTGGCTCGAGCTGCACGTGCATCTGGCTGTATTGTGTGACGAGGGTGTGTCCAGGAGATAGATAGCCCGTCACCGCCGAGGTCCAAATTACAGTGTCCAGTTGTCCAGCTCTTTCAGACGGTGGCCATGAGGGCGGTGACGGACCACAAAAGCTGTTGGCTGCAAATGGCTTTCCGTGATCCATGCATCCCCTTTTCACTCTGAATACTGTATGTGTTTGTGGTGGTGTTGGTGGTGGTGGTGGGGAGATGCCGGGGGTGGGTGGGGGTGGGGGGTTGGGGGTGGGGGGATACTGGAGAAAGGTCGTAGGTGAGGGGCGGTGGTGGTGGTGGTGGTGGTGGTGGGGGGGGGGTGTTCATAGGCTATGTGAAAACTGACTCACGTGAGAAAAGAACAAAAGAATCAAGGGAATTGTATACAAATATACGGCGCATGTTAAGCCTATGTCATTAAAACACTTGGTATTCTTGCTGCTTTTTCTTATCGTGTTTGACTAACTGAATAAGGACTTGACAGAATGCAGTTAAAATGTACACCGAGAAAGCCGCAACAACAGTAATCACAAGGGCAAAAGCAACAACTACAACAACAGCGAAAACAACAACAACAATAATGAGAAGAAGAAGAAGATAAACAACAACAACAACAACAACAAGATAACAACAAGAATAGCATAAACATAATCAGCAACACTCAGGAAATAATGACGATAATGATAATAATGATGATGATTACACGACGACAGAGATAACAGCTGACGACAATAATCACAGTGACGACGAAGAGCAAATAAGTGTTTGCTTAAAAAAAGAAATCTTGTTATTATTATCGGTGCAACTTGCTGACACATGATGTCAGCATGACAATTGTAAGATCAATCTAATATCACTTATGTGAGAAGTAAGTAAGTAACTTGGTGTTTTAAGCCCAGTCAACCATTACGGTTATACCAGGGCGAATTATATGAGGAGACGTTTAACCCCTTCACTGCCCCAGCCTGTACCATTTCCGGGCTGAAAGACGCACTGACGCGCCTCAAAAACAGTATAGTTTCCAGGCTTATAACAAATCTATTTTCAGTGCTATGCGTTTTGATGAAAATCCTTTCACATGCCAGTACAAAAAGGAAAACAGAAAGGTTTCAGCGTTTCAAATTTTGCACTTTTATTGGTCGTTTTCAGCTGACATCATGGCAGTGAAGGGGTTAATGAAGAAGAAGAAGAAGAAGAAGAAGAAGAAGAAGAAGAAGAAGAAGAAGAAGAAGAAGGAGGAGGAGGAGGAGGAGGAGGAGGAGGAGGAGCCTAGTCCTGATGCAGAAAACAAAGTGTTTAATAGAAACAAATTGCTGATCACTATATAACAATATATACAACTGATGCGACACCATCGAATCCACACGGACGTAGCCTACGTGAGAACGGTGATTCGGTGCTTGCTGTCTGATAAATAGCAGCGGTTGGAAACGGGAGAAATAAGACATTAACCCGTGTCCTTGGTGCTACAACGGACAACAGGAGTCCTCTCATCTTACACGGAGAAGTGGACGCGGCGCTATACTGAACGATATCCAACACTCCGAGGGCAGTTAACACAGGATTTATTGCGTCGAACGAGGTCTAGTCAAACGATGATGAATGTGTGGACTCCAGGACCCGTCGGCCAGTTGTAAACATTGTGGTCGCATGCCTCTGACCAAGTGGTCAGTCTAATCCTAACTTGGCTCGTAGTCTGTGGACAGTCTACGAAAAACACAGCAGCAGCAGCAGCAGCAGCAGCAGCAGTAGCAACAACAACAAGCACAAGTAAATTACGAAGATACGGTTGATCAAGCACTGTCGTCTTTGGTATAGTTGTATAAAATACACTTTTACTTTTGTTGTTATAATATTTCTTGATACGCCTAAGTTAATTCACTTTTAGTCAGAAATCTTTGCCGAAAGAACCTACTCACAATTTGTATTTGGTAATCAAAGAGTATCGAGGGAGAACAACCACACTTCAGTGATTTATCTTTTCTACTCATGTTTCAACATAATCTAAATCGATGGAGAATGCTTCTATTACCAACGAGGGAAATATCCATGCACTGCAATAAAAATCGTTTTACTACGTTGTGTATCTGTACGTATTACGTTGTAATTTTATGCAGACGATAGGCAGTCTTGTATGTCCACACACATAGACAATAAAGATTCTGTATTCTGTTTTCCATTTTGAACTATAACGACACAGTCGGCAGATTGTCTCCGATGCATCAGCTTAGGCCTATGCGTTTTTGTCTTCTTCTTTTCCCCCCAAAAATGACACTGCAAAGAAAACAGATACTTAAATAGTGATCCTTCCAATAATGTATTTGAAATACACGACTGTCTTGCTTAAAGGCTGTCTATCGTCAAAGATAATACGATCGGAATGTGTTTTAATCTCCTTAAGAAATAAGTTCAAGTTTGCGGCCGTGAATATTACGAATAACATTCCAGGGGATATCGAGAAGCATCAATCGATTCAATTAAAAGCATTAATGTGTAAGTTTTTTCATCGAGTTTCAGTCACCTTGTATTTTAAGAATCGTTGTGTGAAATTGTAGTTCAGTTGTAAGAAATTAGTTTAGTTAATTTAGTTTAGTTTTGTTTACTTGAATTCACATCAGTGAATTCACTGTGGTTTCGATTGCAGACGAATTTGCAAAAGGCTTCGGCGAGTGTGTTTTTGTTTTGTTTTTGTTTTGTTTTGTTGTTTTTTGTTGTTTTGTTTGTTTGTTTGTTTGTTGTGTGTGTGTGGTGTGTGTGTGTGTGTGTGTGTGTGTGTGTGTGTGTGTGTGTGTGTGTGTGTGTGTGTGTGTGTGTGTGTTATCTTCTATTTGCAGACAGCGAGTAATAATTAATGAGAGCACGCGAGCGTGCGTGCGTGCTTGAGAGAGAGAGAGAGAGAGAGAGAGAGAGAGAGAGAGAGAGAGAGAGAGAGACAGAGAGAGAGACAGAGACAGAGACAGAGACAGACAGACAGACAGACAGACAGACAGACAGACAGACAGACAGACAGACAGAGACAGACAGACAGACTGAGAGACAGACAGAGAGACAGACAGAGAGAGAGAGTGAATGAGTGTGTGTGTGTGTGTGTGTGTGTGTGTGTGTGTGTGTGTGTGTGTGTGTGTGTGTGTGTGTGTGTGTGTGTGTGTGTGCGCGCGCGCGCGCGTGCGTGCTCCCCCAACGGTAGTCAGAGACATTTCAATGTTTTGTTGTTATTTTTTCCCCTTTTTCGTTCTTGTATTCAGTCTTCTGTACGATTTCCTGTTGTCGCTCGTTTATTCTGTCCTCAGTAAACTATTTGCTAAATCCTGAATTCAAAACTGTTAAATGAAGCTTAGGCATTTTTCAGTCAATCAAAACAATCAATGTATCATTTTATTATCTGTTTACATCAGGATGATATAACTATGAGATTGAGAATTATTAAGTCCGCATTTTTACCTGATGGTGATCAAGAAGACAATGGTGATGATGATGATGATATTGATGATGATAAGTGATGATGATGATGATGAAAATATTCATTACTAACACCATAATCATGGTAACCATCATTATCATCATCATCATCACGAAAACAGTGTCATTAGCATGATGGCGTTGACCTTGAAACGGAACCGAAGAAGCGTCACGGTTTCACTCTGTCTATAAGAATGGAACAGAAAATAACAAACACGGTTTTCAATCCAAATCTCGTCTTGCTTGCATCGACGTTTGAGGGTCTTTAAAACACGACCGTGAGAGCTGTCATTTCGTGTTTAGCTGTCTCTCTATCAGTGACCAGATAAACAAGATCAGCTTGTGTGGCAAAACGTTTAAAAACATATTTTCTGCTCTTATTTCGTCTCCGTTTGCTGCCCGTTTTAAGCTGTGTACAAATTAAGTTTTGTATAGCCAGTACTCTCGTGTGTGCGGGTGCCTGTGTGTGTGTGTGTGTGTGTGTGTGTGTGTGTGTGTGTGTGTGTGTGGGTTGTGTTGTGTGTGTGTGTGTGTGTGTGTGTGTGTGTGTGTGTGTGTGTGTGTGTGTGGTGTGTGTGTGTGTGTGTGTGGGGTGGGGGTGTGTGTGTGTGAGTGTGTGTGTGTGTGTGTGTGTGTGTGTGTGTGTGTGTGTGTGTGTGTGTGAGTGTGTGAGTGTGTGTGAGGTGTGTGCGTGTGCGTGCGTGCGTGAGTGCGTGTGTGTGTGTGTTGTGTGTGTGTGTGGTTGTGTGTGTGGGTGTGTGTGCGTGTGTGCTGTGCGTGCGTGAGTGCGTGTGTGTGTGTGTGTGTGTGTGTGTGTCTGTGTGTGTGTGTGTGTGTGTGTGTGTGTGTGGTTGTGTGTGTGTGTGTGTGTGTGTGTGTGCGTGCGTGCGTGAGTGCGTGTGTGTGTGTGTGTGTGTGTGTGTGTGTGTGTTGTGTGTGTGTGTGTGTGTGTTTCGTGCGTGCGTGCTTGAGTGCGTGTTGTATGTGTGTGTGTGTGGTGTGTGTGTGGTGTGCGTGCTGCTGAGTGTGTGTGTGTGTGTGTGTGTGTGTGTGGTGTGTGTGTGTGTGTGTGTGTGTGTGTGTGTGTGTGTGTGTGTGTGTGTGAGTGTGTGTGTGTGTGTGTGTGTGTGTGTGTGTGTGTGTGTGTGTGTGTGTTGTGTGTGTGCTTTTGTGTCGTGTGTGTGTGTGTGTGTGTGTGTGTGTGTGTGTGTGTGTGTGTGTGTGTGTGTGTGTGTGTGTGTGTGTGTGTGTGTGTGTGTGTGTGTGGTGTGTGAGTGTGTGTGTGTGTGTGTGTTGCGTGTCGTCGTGCTGTGGTGTTGTGTGTGTGTGTGTGTGTGTGTGTGTGTGTGTGTGCGCGTGTGCATCTATGCGCTTAGAATAGTCTCTACGGACAAGCTTTTGCGCTTTATATGATGATGATGATGATGATGATGATGATGATGATGATGATGATGATGATGGTTAAAGAGTGGTTCAATATGGTGCGCCCGGCGGAGCTCCAGCGTGAAGCAGAAGAGTACAGCTTGTGTGCAAATGTCAATGGAACATTCAGATCAAATCTGCGGACGGAAATATTTGCACATTTTCTACATCTTCAGGCCCACTAGCGTTCTCGATTCGATTCCCCTTTAAAGAAATAATAATCACTCAGTTGATATTCTCTAATCGCAATAAACAGTTGATATTCTCCCCCCCCCCCCCCCTCCACCTCCTCCCCCATTGATAACACCAGAAACTGAATAAACAGCAAAAGGAGAAAAAAGACAAAAACAGAAAAGAGGCACACATAGAAATAATAGCTACTGGACTGGTAAATCAAACAGTTCATCGACCAAAGGGAAGGATATTTTACTAATAAACTGAAATAAACTAACCAATGAATAAGCAAAATGTATGCATTTGAACCTTATGGATGCATGAATATATGACAAACATATTAAAGAATGATGTCGACCAAATTAATAAACACAGAAGTGACAATAACTGAAGAAATGACTAAGGGCGGAAAGAAAGAAACAAAGAAGGACAGAAAGAAAGAAGAAAAAGAAAGAAAGAAAGATAGACGGGCAGAAGGAAATAAGAAAAAAGAAGGAAGGAAAGAAAGATAGAAAGAAAGAAAAACGAAAACAAGAAGAAGAAAAAAATAAAAAAAGGTAAAAAGAAAGAAAGCAAGAATGGAAAAACAGAATGAAAGACAGAAAGTTATAAAGAAAGAAGGAAGGAAAGAAATAAAGCACGAAAACAAGAAAGAAAAAGAAAAAGAGAGGAAGATAGTAGTAGTAGAAAAAGAGAGGAAGATAGTAGTAGTAGTAATAGGATTTTAATGTCTTGTCAACCACACAGGGTCACCTCAGGACAGTCAAACTCAAGTCATAAGCAAATACATATTTCTAAACTCTTCTCACATATACATCAACCAAGTCAATCTACAAAACCAATCACTTCGCAAACATAAAACATACACATACAAACTTCAGACATAAATTTTCCAAGGGTTAGTCCCTTCAATATTACCCCTGTTAAAAGAGCACATAAGGCTGGGACATGATGGTATCGTCGACCATTCCGTCTAATTTATCTATACCAGGTTAAAGAAAAAGAAAAAGAAAGAAAAAAGGAATAGACAGACACAATATAAAATTTAAAAATGTTATATAAATGCATAATGGCAAATACCAGTGCCATATGGCAGCAAGCAGCACATACCACCTACCAACTATCATCTCTAGCTGCTCAACAAGAGCCATACAAAAAAGCCTAACCCTTAACGAAAAATATTTGAGAGTTTTCTGGGAAAAAGTCAAGAGAATGGACCATTCGCAGAAACATTAGAAAACAGACAGAGCAAGAGGACCAGGCAGAAAAAAAACAAGAGAGGCGATAGGAAATGACAGCCCTGAGATTCCAGACAGGAGGGGGACATCACACATCCCCGGCCTCCCTTCGGGGGTAAAAGAGGAAGAAAGATGGAGAAAAGAAAGAAAGAAAGACAGAAAGAAAACGAGAGAAAAAAAAAGCAAAAAAAAAAAAAAAAAAAAGCTAGAAACGAACCAAAGGAGGAGAGAGCAAAAATAAAGAGATTTTTTAAAAATATTTTATAAACAAGCAAGTAATTACAGTGACGCTAACAACATTGATGAGAGGAATTGGCCGATCCTTGATATATATATATATATATATATATATATATATATATATATAATATATATATATATATATATATATATATATATATATCATCCTGCTGTGATCCTGTGCAATTGAAAGGACATTAAAATCAAATTACTACCTAATTAATCTTGACATCGGATCCACCGCGAAGTCATTTCAAAACTGCGACACAAGTAATCAAATAATAATAATACAAAGCACTTCTATAGCGCAATGCCCATAACACGACTTAGCTCAAAGCACTTCAATTGCCTGATCTTCAAATCAGAACTTATTGCCATCAGATCAACTTCTTAACAAACTGAAAGATAAGTAGATCGAGTTTCATTCATCTCATCGTCTCTTTCTGTATCATCTTTTGTTCTTAAGGGGTTTACCTTGAAAATTTGCGCACGCTTCGTATTTTCTGATTTAAAATAAACTGAGCGTTCTTTTGGACCTTTTGCATATTTTGACCTTATTACAGAACGCTTTATTTCAGCCCCCCCCCAATTATTGTCATTTTTATGTTGAATTTTTGGCGCTAAATAATAACAGATTTTGTTTTAACTTACGCATAGTACAACAGTGCATCCATTTTATGCCACAGTCTCTTGATGATGATGATTCATTCTGATGACATAATCTCTTTGTGATGGTGATTCATTCTGATGACATAATCTCTTTGTGATGATCATGACAACGACGGTGAGGAGGCTGATGGTGAGGGGCGGTGGAGGGGGGCGGGGTGGTGGGGGGGGGGGGGGGGGGGGGGGGGGGGAGGAATGAAGAGGAAGGGACACTTTCAAAAACGACAACTACTACGATGATCAAGAAATCATGCAGCATACATACCCAAGCAGCCTGTCGTGTAAAGCATGATCAACTTTTCAACAGGAAAAAAAAAAAAAAAAGAAGAAGAAAAGTCGACCGATTTGAGAGAAGAAGGATGCTGGCACGCACAAGTGACATTTGGCTGGGAAAGACTGAAAAGATTTCACCAGCGTACGTTCCAGTCGAGGCCATTGGGGCAGAAACAGATATGGCAAGAATCTGAAACAGAACGTGGCCCAGAGCGCCTGTGTAGAATCAACAAACAAGGGAGTTAATTGGCGCTCGAAAGACGTCACACGAACACAACAACAAAGACCTGATTCGCCTGCAGTAACTCTCACGTGGCAGGCGAGTATATATGCAAGGTACATTAACTCCACCAAAGGCAGGTTTCATCCTCACAGATATGGCAACAATCAAGAAGAAGCACTTATCTCAGACTCTCTGAATGTCTGTCTTTTTCTCTCTCTCTCTCTCTCTCTGTCTCTCCCCATTGACATATACATGAATGTATATTGCAAGGAAACCATGTGTTCTTGCTCGGTTTCATGACTCCATTCCACCTGTTTTCAGCAACTCGGGAATGTCCGGCAAGTCCCGCGGGTACCGGAAAAGGACGACAGCAGACGGGAGCTCCCGAACAATTATTGTCTTTGATGGCGGAAGAGCGTACACGCGAACTCCAATTGGAACCATCTCTTTCTCCCGTCTCGGGTCTGGGCGCCTGGGAGACTAGGGGTGGGGCCTGTGAAGAGGCCAGGACATAATGAGGTAACAATGGAGTGCGGCTCGGAATAATATTGGCCTGAGAGAGCTAGACGTTTCGTGCTGGTCTGGTTCTAGGCAGCAGCGGAGCTTCTAGCCGCGTGCTATCTCTGAGCAAAGAGCGAGTGCTGCGGACACATTTTTGTGATAAGATAATTATAAAAGATTTCATACCCGTACTCGCAGGACGCAGCTATTGGAGTCGAATCCGTTTCCCCACGACAAACATAAACGAAGGAGCCGTGCCATAGCGGGGAATAGCGCTATAGAAAATTTATGTATTATTATTATTATTAAATTACCCAACAACAGACAGGCGCTGAAAACTACCCGTACGAGAGGCCTATATTTATACAGTCTCCTGGCATAATATTTATATATAAAAATATTGTCAAAAGGAGACTTATTCCGTTGTTTCCATATTGAAGTATACCTTTGTTTTGTCTGTGGTCTGGATGTAAAAATAAATAAAAATGTTCGCTTCCCTGGTTTCCATGCAATTGTCATAACAACAACAACAACAACGATCGTAAATTGACAATCATAAACACAACGCCAAAGGAAGGAGGGTGGAAGGTTGAGGAGGGGGGGGGGGGAGAGAGAGAGAGAGAGAGAGAGAGAGAGAGAGAGAGAGAGAGAGACAATAGAGGAGAAAGACCCATTACCTCAAAACAGGATCTAACTCACAGGAGACTGTGTCCAAACTCCAATTCGTCCATTCCCGACAAGCCCCAGCGCTTGGCAAGGGAGGTGACTCTCCGGGGATGAAGGGAGATCATGAGGTGAGGATTGTTTTGGGGGGACCGGGGCGCGTGGCAGCGGTGGGTCGGGTCCCGCGTGGGTCTGTGGAAGCTCCGTGCCGCCATGCGCACCGGTAACCTTTCGGATTTGAACCGGCGTCGGAATATGGCGGACTCCCTGGAGAGGATGGCGGATAGAGCAGGGAAGTGAGTCGGTCTCGGCGTAGTGAGCTGTGAGTTGCTTCTTCCTGTTCTCTGTTGTTCTTCTCTAACGCTCTGTCTCTGTCTCTGTCTCTGTCTCTGTCTCTGTCTCTCTCTCTCTCTCTCTCTCTTCTCTCTCTCTCTCTCTCTCTCTCTCTCTCTCATTTTGTTTGTCTCTGTCTCTCTCTAACTCGATCTCTCTCTGCGCGCGCGCACACGTGTGTGTGTGTGTGTGTGTGTGTGTGTGTGTGTGTGTGTGTGTGTGTGTGTGTGTGTGTGTGTGTGTGTGCGTGTGCGCGCGTGCGTGCGTGCGAGTCTGTGTGTGTGTGTGTGTGTGTGTGTGTGTGTGTGTGTGTGTGTGTGTGTGTGTGTGTGTGTGTGTGTGTGTGTGTGTGTTCCTTTCTGAAGAAGAAAGACATATGATAAAAAATTACGCGAGAATTTATTTCAGTGAACTGAACTCACGGATGTTGGAATATACACCGCTCAGATGTCCGCAATTGACGGCTGGAATGATTTCCGTCGGCAAAATATTGATTTCTTTACACGTTCGAACCATTTAGGTTAATTTAGTGTATCATCATATGTTTGTTTTACTTCATTTTCTTGTATCAGATTGTATCGTGTGTGTGTTTTTTGTTTGTTTTTCTTGCTTTTTGTTGGCACGGGGAGGGGGGGGGAGGGGGGGAGAGGAGGAGGGGAGGGGGGGGGGGGGGGGCTTTCTTTCTAACACTGTTGATGTCTTCAGGGAAACTCGACTAAGCAGATTATTTTGCTGAATGTCCCAGTCTAAATCTAAATGATCTAAAAATTACTTCTCTCCGGCAGCAAGGTCGCTGTCGCTGTTCTTCACTCAGGCTTGTGTTTTGGAGGGGCCGTCACACCACTTCAGTGGACCAGATGCTCCGTGACCTGCACAAAACGAGAGTGACTCTCACGGCCTTGCGCAAAATGCCAATGCAGTAAAACGTCTGGCAGACTTCTGTGGGACCTTCTGATTAACCCCTTCACTGCCATGATGCCTCTTAAAAACGATCAGTAAAAGTGCGAAACGTTGAAACGATTAAGGCTTTTTGTTTTCTTTTTTCGCACTGACATGTGAAAGATCTTATTCAGAACGCATAGCTTTGAAAGTAGGACCGGAAAATATACTGTTTGCAGGCGCGTCGGCGCATCTTTCAACCCGGAAATTGTACAGGCTGTGGCAGTGAAGGGGTTAAAGTGGGAAACAGACATGACAAAAGTCGATATCAATATGATGTAAGTAACCACTGCAGGATTTGTTCTTGGCAGTAATAAACTGCAAGGCTGTAGTTGGAAAATGTCTTTGATTTACGCTGTGCAGATTCCTTTGCGTTACAATAGTGACGCTGCGTGCGCGCAAAGATCACCCCATTCCTTCTCCGCCTACCCCCACCCCCACCCCCACCCCCCCACCCCCCCACCCCATAATAAACATCGGTTTTCTTTTTCTTTCTTTTTTCTTCTTTTCTGATAGGTCATTTATCTTATTCCGCTTGTCACCCGGAGTCAAAAGTCAGGGCCAGCCTTTCTCTCGCTCCTCACTTTATTAACATTTTCATTCGCCCTCTCTGAACTTTCTCAATCAACATGAGTGAAAATGAAGCCCCAACGAGGAGAAGCAGTTGCAAAAATATTCAGCCGGGAAGCGAGCCAATTCCCCTGCGAGGGGGCATGTGGCGGAGTTGGTGATCAAAGTGTACCGTATCGATGACCGTTATGAATATTTAGCATCGCCATGGGCACGCCAAGAGTGGGACAAATGGCGTAGGTTGGTATTTTGGATTGGGTGTAATGGCCACCCTCCAGGGGGTGCTTGGAGCTCCGGACTGATGAAGCTTGTGGCCATCTTCCCGCATCCACCACCAGACCGCTCAAAGCCAGTGCCCCAGAAATATGATTTTCTATAGATGGGATCGGGTCTCGTCTTATTGCCGTACAGCCATCATCGTAAATCCGATCCAAGACGGCGGGTTTCAGAGAAGAGGTGTCGAGCTTATTTCGGTAATGAGGCCCGGCCGGGGGGTTGCGGTCCCAGGGAGACGTTTTGCGCCCCGGCCTTTCGTGTACCCCAAATCCTTGTAATGGGGGTCGGGGGTCCCCCGGGAGGTCCCCTGCGCCCATGATTTATCTTGCTCGTGTCATAAAAACGATTCAGCGCCACGCTAAAACGGAGGAGGTTTTTGATGCGAAAGGACAGAATCACGCGGCAGCTTCAGCCCCGCGATGTCCTAAACGGATGAGTTGCAACCGCTTGAAAAATGACGTGGGGCGAAGGGGACACAGCGACATGGCCCGAGCGGACGGCTGCTTCCCCCTTCTCGTTCCCCTCCTTCTCCCCCCCCCCCCCCCCCACACACGCACACACACACACACACACACACACACACACACACACACACACACCACCCCGGATGAAAGAAGGAAGAAGGAGAGGTCATCAGACAGGGTGACCTTCTTTATCTTCTTCTGCGTTCGAGCATGGTTCTGCTTCCCAATGGTCAGTCCGGTGGTCTGGATGAAGGTTGTGGGCTTCAGAAGGTTTCCCTGTGTTGCCCCACACAGCTGTCCTTGCAGCGTTGCTCCATGGGGCCATTGCTGCGTTGCTCCATGGGGCCATTGCTGCGTTGCTCCATGGGGACATTCCTGCGTTGCTCCATGGGGCCATTACTGCGTTGCTCCATGGGGCCATTGCTGCGTTGCTCCATGTGGTCATTGCAGCGTTGCTCCATGGGGCCATTACTGCGTTGCTCCATGGGGCCATTGCTGCGTTGCTCCATGGGGTCATTGCTGCGTTGCTCCATTGGGGACATTGCTGCGTTGCTCCATTGGGGACATTGGTGCGTTGCTCCATGGGGACATTGCTGCGTTGCTCCATTGGGGACATTGGTGCGTTGCTCCATTGGGGACATTGCTGCGTTGCTCCATTGGGGACATTGCTGCGTTGCTCCATTGGGGACACTGCAGCGTTCTTGCTTCTCTAAAGAGGCAGGGGACAGAGCTGCAGAACGTGCTCTGGGGGACTGAGGTCTTGCCTAGCAAGGTGTCCAAAGATCACAAAAAGGCAGCGCGCCAGGACAATTATTTATGTTTCCACACTGCATGCACCGACTACCGGTGTGCGCCCTCACATATCTGCCACAGTTCATTACACCATCGCATGCAGACTAAGTAAACATGGTGCTTAACGTCCACAGAAACCATAAGGCTTATTAGGGATGGGGAGAAGGGAGTATGGAGGTGAGGGGAGAGGGAGGTTATATACCTACTACCAGAATGACTTCTGCATTAAGATAGGCAGCGATGAGAGCTATTTTAATGTTTCATTAACTGCGAGGGACAAAGTCACGAGACAGTGTCCACAGACCACAACTTTTGAAGAGAAACGAGAGCCGAAGCGGATTCGAACCGAGGTCCCTCTGCTTACCAGCCTAACGCCTTACCGCTCGGCCAAAGCGGCTCACAACATGCAGACGAGTACATTTTGCTTTACGTTCACAAAAGCGAAATGGCTTATTATGGACGAGGACAGGGGGGAAGGGGACGAAAGAGTGAAGGCTCGACCGCGGATACCGCCCGAAAAAGACCGGAGAGACCGTGGACCGCCGCCAGAACAGTGGAAGTGTTAAGGCGGTGTCCCATCGCCATTGCGCAGCGACTAGTGCACTGCGCAATTGCTGTTTCAACTGCCATGCTGGGCAGAGTCACAAGGACAATGTCCGTTGCAGAACAACTCGAAGCGAAAGAAGTCCAACTTTCGCAGCCCAGCTCCACCTCCCTGCTCATGATCTCTTCTGGGCTAACTTGAGGGTCCAGCTCCACCTCCCTACTCATGATCTCTTCTGGGCTAACTTTAGGGTCCAGCTCCACCTCCCTTCTCATGATCTCTTCTGGGCTAACTTTAGGGTCCAGCTCCACCTCCCTTCTCATGATCTCTTCTGGGATAACTTGAGGGTACAGCTCCACCTCCCTCCTCTTGATCTGTTCTGGGCTAACTTGAGGGTCCAGCTCCACCTCCCTGCTCTTGATCTCGCCTGGAACCCTGACATGCAGACCCAGCTCCTTTTCCTTAATTACGCTGACGCAAAACAGTTTTCAGTCAGTTTTGGAAGCTGTGGCAGAAATGTCAGGGAAGTAGACCAAACGTTGATGCTTGGAGTACGGGAGATATCATCGAGGACATGGTGACGTTCATGTGATGGTTGCCACATTCCAAGCGGCGATACTGAACTGCCGTTTCTCAGGCGAGGAAGAGGTAGGCTTGGTGTCAATGATTTTGATTGTGGTTGGTTGCAGATAGTCCTTACAGCTTCGTTTGACAACTGTGCTTGAGAGAGGAGAAGGATGCAGATCGCTGCTTAGCATGCCGATGAGCGACCGAGCTAATCCTCACACACACACACACACACACACACACACACACACACACACACACACACACACACTTTCTCTCTCTGTCTAATCCTCAATAGCAATGCAATAATGAGCCCTTGTACTGATCCGCTGTTCTGTCAGCGTAGAAAATGATCATCACGGCAACGTTATTGATAACCTATAATCTGTATCCTTCTATATGTACATCATACATGCTACGTTCAAAACAAAAAGGGCTGCTCTAGAAGAGCTCCCCAGCACGTACATCGAATACGCCTTGCTGTTGCCAATTAATCAGACTCAGTATCCGCTGCTTTGCAAAGTTACTAACACAATTCCTCTGGTGAACCATTAGGGGAGATTCTTGAGATGGTAACGATATACCCATGCCACCATGAATCGCGGACCCGAAGTGGAATACTGCGGTTGCAGAAATTAAGGTCTCCCTCAGATCAGAACCTAGAGCTGGCAGATGTTCTCCTTTTAAAGCCTGGAGCTGGTCCGAATATAGCTAAGAATGCTTTGCCCACTGCCAAGAATTTCTTCCTTGTCTTAATTTTTATCTTCCCGGTCATTTCACCTTCATTTTTTTCTTCTAAACACTGTCTCTGCTTTTTAATTGCAATAGTTTTGGCTAACGTAGTTTTCCGTGTGCCCCCGCGGAATAAAATAGGTCGCCCTGCTCTTTGTCACATCCGATTTTATTTAGAAGGTTGAAGTGGTGAGTACCTACGAAATATAAATAGGTACCAAAACATGTGTTATTGTGCAATGATAGACAAGTTGGTTTTCAACGTTATCACAATGAATAAGACAAACTTGTGATTTAGTGACTGGTGTTTTGAACTGGTATAAAAGAAGTTGGAATGTTGGTTTCTTTGCTGGAATGTTGGAATGTTGCTGCTTTTTGTCACATCCAATTTTTTTCTTTTTATTAGAAGGTTGAAGTGGTGAGTACGTACGAAATATAAATAGGTACCAAAACATGTGTTATTGTGCAATGATAGACAAGTTGGGTTTCAACGTTATGACAGTGAATTAGACAAATTGTGATTTAGTTGACTGATGTTTTGAACTGGTGTAAAAAAGTTGGAAAGTCTGACTCGTCCTGAGGTGATCCTGTGCAGTTGACGGGACGTTAAAATCCAAGAACTGACGATGAGTCGCGGTGCCTTTTGCCCCCTCATCCCACTTCCCCTCCTTTCCTTCTTCTTTCCCTTTTCACCCCCCCCTGCTTCCGCCCCCCCCCCCCCGCCCCCTTACACTCCCCCCCCCCTACCCCCCACCCCCACCCCTCTGCCCCCTCAACCTCCCCCGCTCTCTCGCTTTCGTGTTGTTCTGACCTCCGTTTTTACGATCTTTTAACACACAACGGTGCACTGTTTCAGTGAACCGCTGGGCCAATAAGGCCGCAGATTATTCTTTGGCGTGACGGCTCCTCCACCCCCTCCCCTCCAACCCCTCCTGCCTTTCCACCCCACCCCTCCTTCTCCTCGCACAGCTGAGCTCTGTGGGGCACCATGCTGATGTGTGAGCTGGCGTTGGTCGGCGGAGCGCGACGGTACCATTTTCAGCCTGGTCCGCGACAGGGGCACGACATTTGT
>JABMCL010001228.1:832500-837500 GCA_018857735.1 Alviniconcha marisindica
GCTTTTTTCTCTTTCACCGAGAACGACACGACGCTTTCTTCTCTTTCACAGAGAACGACACGACTCTTTCTCTTCTTTCACCTAGAACGACACGGCTCTTTCTCTTCTTTCACCGAGAACGCCAAAGATCCCAGATGGTGCGCTGAGGCAGCTAGCCCGCCGACACAGCATCACATACATCGGCAGACAATCAGGTCCATCGAGCATCCACTCTCTCACACAGGCATGCATTATATCAGTAAAGCACTGGACTCAGCTGACAGACCACAACGGCAGCCCACTCCTGCGGTAGTCTCCGAACTCCACTACTCATCGCTGGAATCAGCCAAACAAAAACGGTGACATAACCGGACAGACCGGGGCGCTGTGTGGGTCCTAAACATCCTTATTAACTGGTCGCGTGCTTTTCACGCTGGCCCTCTCCTTCTCTTCCTGGCGCTGGCCGCTAATTACAGGTCTGGGGCCCGGATAGAGCGGACCACGCCCTCGCGGTGGACTGTGAAAGGAATGACAAATGTCCTGGAACGGCTAACGGGCCCGCAGTCCCCTTTGATCAGCTGGGGCCACGCTCGGAGCGGTCTGACGAGACCGGCAGGAGTCTGTGGGGTCGGTACCGTTATGGAGTCTGTCCTTCTGTTAGTACGTGACAAAGCAGAGCGGCGTGCCTGTCCCTGTTCACGTTACTTTGTGATAGATAACCCGCATGCACACTCTACCCTTCTGTCAGTACACGATCACAGTGGTATATTATATATATATATATATAATTATAGGGAGTATACACTCGTATACTTTTTACAGAGCTCAGGAGCTGCGTGAACGTCGAGGTGGCCGTCCTGGGCTCCCCGTCCCTAATAAGCCTGATGGGTTTTGTGGACGGAAAGCGACAATGAACTCGTATACGTTTTAAAACATTCTTCTTCTTTTTTCTTCTTTTTTTTCTTTTTTGAGAGGAGGGGGAGGGAGGGGGTTGACGTTGCTGAGAAACAGCTGTTTGGTAATGCCGACAGAAAATGGAACTGATGCATAATTCCTTTAACTAAATCACTTTGGTACCGTAAAGATACGCCGCTACATCAGAGAGATATGTGCGTTCTCAGCGCTTAGCCAAGGTACGACAACGGAAAGTCATAGCATGCACACAAAAGTAGCTTCTCATTCAATCAATCGAATCATTCAAATGGTATTTGTTTGGCGCCGATCCATCTGTTAATGTAATACTAAAACAAAGCACTCATACATGCCTTTTAAACAGTACACAATCATATTATAACAATATTAATACAAACACAGACATACAAACAAAAACAAAAAAAACAAACACACACACACACACACACACACACACACACACACACACACACACACACACACACACACACACACACACACACACACACACACACACACACGCACGCGCGCGCGCGCGCGCGCGCCACGCGTACACACACACACACAAAAACAGCCGCGAAAAGATAATATACGGAAAATAGTATTCACACGCTCAGTTACGTGTTCACAAAACTACAACAAAACACGGATCAGGACGGGAACTTCCACCCTTCAGCATGTACTTATAGCAACGTAGATGTATTTTGTAAACGCACTAATTCGGGACAATAGCTGGAACAAAAGCACCAGTCCAGTGATGTGAAAACTGGCGCTGACAGCTGCTGAGTCAGTTATTCACTGTTATGCAAAATCGTCATTTCAAATAATAACTGTTGGTATAGGCCCCCGATGGAATCCGCATGGATCATGGGGCTAATTATGAAAACGCCAGCTCTCGGAGGATGGACAATCATTTGATTACACGTGTTAGTGAATACAACTCACCGCCACATCTCCGCGCAGAAAACTGACCCCAGCTCATAGGGATGGGGTAGTGGTGGTGGTGGTGGTGGTAGTGGTGGTGTGTGTGTGGTGGGGGGGAGCGGGGGGGGCTTGATCTCTATCATTAAACTGGCAACACTTTCTTTTCGTTCTCTCCTAAAACAAAATTCAACGCATCTTCAATCCGGCGACGGAAGCTAATTTGCTGAAACCTAAAACAAGGACAGGAAGTATTGCGCGGGTCCAAGTTATCGCACGCTCTCCTCAGAGAGGCTATTGTATCAGAAGACACCTTATGTGCGATCCCTCCCTTGGAACCGAAAGAGCCAGAAACAACGCGGTGCAAAGCCAATTTGCACGGGGTCGCAGATGCCCGAGCATCAGTCCCTGGATTTTAATTACCTCCAAGCAAAGAGAGGGGCGCCGTTTGCTGCGGAGCTAGTTCCGGTGACGCTACATTAGCGCGGTGCATGTGTAACGGATACTGCACGTATGGCGGTCCTAGCCGCTGAGAACGCCACCTGCCGCTACTTGGAAAACTTTACCAGAGTTATTTCAGAAAAATGGGTATGACTTTAATGATTGCAGCAGTGTAAGAGATATTGTGTGTAATACTGATGTAACTTCTATTGTTTTAAATTAATTGTTCGTAGTCCTGTAGGCAAGCTGGTATAACTTGCTAAAAAAAAGATATATATATAAAAAAGGGGTCTAATATAATATGATTTTTTGGGGGGTCTAATATCACCTTGCTGTGGACAGACATAAAATAAAACATTGATTGAGTGAATGAAACCTTTACCCCGACGCAACTAAACTACAAAATCATGGCGCGGTTGTCTTGCTGGCCATGAACACAGCGATTTTGCAAGAAGAAAAGAAGAAGAAAAAGAAAGAAAGTAAGATAGAAAGAAAAAAGAAAAAAAGCTCTCTCTCCTCTCTTTCTGTGTCTCTCTCTCTCTTTGTCTCACAACACGATAAGGTGTGTGTGGTGTGTGTGTGGATGCTTTGTGTGTGTGTGGTGTGTGATGTTGTGTGTGTGGTGATGTGGTGTGGGGTGTGTGTGTGTGTTGTGTGTGTGTGTGTTTTTGTGTGTGTGTTGTGTGTGTGTGTGTGTGTGTGTGTGTGTGTGTGTGTGTGTGTGTGTGTGTGTGTGTGTGTGTGTGTGTGTGTGCGTTGTTGTTGTTGTTGTTGTTGTTTTTTCAGGTTTTTGACTGTATGTGTAGCAGAAAATCCCAGGAAATAATTATATTTACCTCTTCGTAGTGCACAAACACGAGTTGAGTTAAAAGTAATAGGTTTGTTCATTATTATTTTGTTTTCCTTTCAGTTTGTGTGGAATAAAACGCTGCATAAAGTTGGCAGACGAATGAGGTTTCAATTGCAATCGGCAGTAATGGCTTGGAAGCAGCCATGCGTGTCTGCATTCAGCATGTCGTCATGGCTATGAGTTCACTGAGCATGAATTCATTCACTGCCCAGCCGGTCAGATATTGTTATACACATTTGCATCTCTCTCTCTCTCTCTCTCTCTCTCTCTCTCTCTCTCTCTCTCTCTCTCTCTCTCTCTCTCTCTCTCTCTCTCTGTGTCTCTGTCTCTGTCTGTCAGTCTCTCTCTATGTCTCTCTCTGTGTCTCTCTTTCTCTGTCTGTCTGTCTGTCTGTCTGTCTGTCTGTCTGTCTGTCTGTCTCTCTGTCTCTCTGTCTCTGTCTGTCTGTCTGTCTTCTGTCTGTCTTCTGTCTTCTCGTCTTCTCTTTTCTCTCTCTCTCTCTCTCTCTCTCTCTCTCTCTCTCTCTCTTCTCTTCTCTCTCTCTCTCTCTCTCCTTCCAACTCTTCTCACTTTCTCTCCCTCGTTCTTTCCCTCTCTCTTCTTCTTTCTGCCCCCTCCCCTCTCCCGCCCCCCCCCCCCCCTTCCTTTACCTCTTCCTCCCTACTTCTCACCCCTCTCTCTTGTTGTGCGTTGGGTGTGTGTGGGGGGGCGCTGGAGGGAGGGCTATTCTTGCTATTTAGCCCATTAATCCTGTGTAAACCTGTTTGTTTGTAGCCAGCATCTGAACGACTCGGGCAACGTTATATACAACCCGAACGGTAACCAAACGTTCTTATCGCGTGTTTGAAGACAGGGAAAGCACAGAAGACTAGTTAGGTTAAGACCAAGCCTGGATTCCCGTGAGAGGTAGGAGACATGAGTAAGTGAAAAACAGCTAGCAGTAGTATAAAAGGCTAATAACCAATTACAGCCGAAACCGAATGGACCAATATTCTCAAAATGCGTTTAATAAAATTTACCCGCTACCCTCTATATGAAGAAGCGACAGAAGGAACGGAGTAACCTCAGAACAACGACATGAACCCTCTCAATGCCATGCTAGCCGCGCCCGCCACTCGCCGGAAGTCGACCAAAAAAAGTACCAAATTTAAAATCATTAAAGCTTATCCCCCTTTCGCATCAACACGTGACAAGATTACTATCAAAATGCACAATACTGAAAGCAGGTTTGTTATAAGACCATCGAATATACTGTGTGCAGGCGTGTATGTGTTCACATTTCAGCCCGGAAATTGTACAGGCTTGGGCAGTGAAGGGGTTAAGTCGCCAACGACGACGGAAGACAACGAGAGGAAAGGAGCGGGGAAGGAAGACTAGGAAACAGCAACAGCCGGCACTGGCAGCCCCTAGTAGCTGCGGGCATCATCAGAGTGTAAATACGACCCTCCCAGTAGGCCGCGCCCTGCCCGAGCCACGCCACGTCAACGTCACTTCCTCCCGCCATCTTAAAACAACGTCAAGGGAAGTCACTCCCACAGGACTTTCCCCATTCGATTAGCGCGAAGGGCAGGTACAAATTGAATACAATCTTCGCCCGCGTCTGCGACCGGAGCCGAATAATGAGATCACCGTCAGCCCTGGCCGGACCCCCCGAGGCGAAAACTTCCCCCAATTTGTGGAGATGATTCCAAGTCACAGCTCAGGGCAAGGTGGCCAATTTGACGCTTCTCTGACTCCGTGACGGTTTTAGCCTGACCTGCAACCTCCAGAGAGGTGTGAAGTCAGGGGGTCTCCCGAAGAAAGTCAGGTCCTCGCAAAAATAAATTTGTCACTTCCTACTTGAGTTTGCCGCTCAACTACCGGAAAGGTTCGTCTGACCTTTTCTGGCATTACGGCG
>JABMCL010001228.1:842500-847500 GCA_018857735.1 Alviniconcha marisindica
GTTCCATGAGTGTGCGCGTGTGTGTGTGTGTGTGTGTGTGTGTGTGTGTGTGTGTGTGTGTGTGTGTGTGTGTGTGTGTGTGTGTGTGTGTGTGTGTGTGTGTGTGTGTGTGTGTGCGTGCGTGTATGTGTGGCGCGCGCGTGTGTGTGTGTGTGTGTGTGTGTGTGTGTGTGTATGTGTGTGCGCGCGCGCGTGCATTATTAAATACAACTGTGGCGTTTCTGATTCTAAATTGTACCTGCAGTTCACGTAATTCACGTAATTATGTCCTGCTCCTCTACACGTATAACTATGACCTGTTCCAGTATGCTGTCCTACTGCTATCCTACTGCTATCCTACTGCACTTCCTGTTCGTCTGCGTCGTTGTTCCTCTATGCATGTGTTGTTCCGGTGTGTTGTCCTGTTTGTCCTTTCATTCTCATTCTACTTCTCATAGTGTACAGTGTTTTGAAGTATAAACCGCTACAGTTATTAACCAGGAAAATACCCGTCAATACGGAGCAATGTAAAATATGAGATGGAATATATCAACGAAAAACGGAATGTTCATGCGAACATATTTGATTGTGCACACCAGGAATAACATAATTCTATTTAGATAACCAATTTTAGCCCTGGCTGTGTTCACTCTTGCGATGTAATGGTGCCTGCATTATGGGCTTGATCAAAATATTGTTCTAAACCATGCTTTTGTTTTAAATGGCTTTGCATTACGTTACCCTTGGGTATGGTGATAATTTGCACGCTGTTTCGTCCTATCCAAACGGGAAAAAAATGAAAAATCAGATCGATGGCAGCTTCAACCTTGTGTGTGTGTGTGTGTGTGTGTGTGTGTGTGTGTGTGTGTGTGTGTGTGTGTGTGTGTGTGTGTGTGTGTGTGCGCGCGCGCGCGCTCGCGCGTGAATGTGCGTGCGTGTGCATGTGAGCGTTTTCATTTCTTTTTGTTGCTTTTGTTCTACTTCTCTCTCTCTCTCTCTCTCTCTCTCTCTCTCTCTCTCTCTCTCTCTCTCTCTCTCTCTCTCTCTCTCTCTCTCTCTCTCTCTCTCTCGTCCTCCCCCTCCCCCTCACTCCCCGCTTTTTTAAGACTGCCATTCAGTCTCTGCAGTTTTTTGATTGTTTGATATAGGTGTTGCATGCATCATGCTCACTCATTACCCAGTGGATTTGAACTTAATCAAATTTAAATCGAGTGCCCGTGGATACCCGCTAACGGCTGGACCCCTTGACGGTCTTCAGCTGTTCAGCCATCGTGGTCAAGGAGTTGGCAGTCGCTGGTTCCGTCTTCAGCGAGAAGGGGCACAAGCTGAATCACACACCCCGAGCATCGCTTTCCGGCACCTTCCTCCAAACTCTGCCAGATTTAGTTACGCCACTGAAGGGGCACTCTTTATCTCCGCGCAGCTGTCCGGCGACGCGGTCAGCGCCCTCCCAAAGGTTCCGGTACTAATATAGTTGTAGAAGCAACCTAGCGCCAAAGCTCGCACGTAAACATGAGGCGCATCCACCCCGGGTAAAAAAAAAAAGAAGAGTTCCGTCTCAATTCAAACGATTGTGGTTTTATTTGTGCCGGTGCAAACTTTGCTGGCGGCTATAAATGACACGCCTTGTTTTATTTGAGTTGTTTGTAACAAACTTACTACTGTTTGAGCACCAACAAAAAACTGCTCGTTAGCTGACAGTTTTCTGGACCCTATGGTGTAACTAAATACGGCAGTGGTTGAATGAAGGATGTGCTTGGAGTTTGGCTGAATCACTTGTGAAACAGTCTGCAGACGGCGCTTTGAAGGGCACGCCCTCCTGGGGCCGCGATAGCTCAGTGGGGGGAGCGTCAGACTGAAAAGCCAGGCGCAATACTGACGTGGGTTCGAGTCTCCGGTGCGGCAAGAGATTTTTCTCCCAAAGTGAGCTACCAGCGCAGACTGTCTTACGGTGTCCGTACTGCCCCCGTGTGCAATTGCATCTGTGTGCACGTTAAAAATTCCCAGTACTGGCATCCATATCATTATTTGGACACACGAAAATACTGCCAACACTGGTAGGAATGGGTAGCGCTGCTCTTGCTGCTGCTGTGCTATACCCGGTAAGACAAACTGAATCTCCTGCGAGGGACAGTGGGGTACTAAATGGCGATCACGTAATCAACTGCAGAAAATAAATGAAACATTATATACGCTTTATTGTGGATGGTTGCAGCGCAGAGCGATCGTTTGCCTATTTCGTCAATGATATTAACTTTCCGCCAAAGGGTTATATACGGAGAAGAATAAGAAAGAAAGAAAGGACGAATTGGAATTATGACGATTTTAGAATGATAATTTGTGTCTTTCAATTTCATCAAACAGATCAACTTTCCAAAATGTGATTTGGAAGACAAGGACGAAAAGGGACTATGACGATTTTAAAATGATACTTTGTGTCTTTGATCAAACAGATCAACTTTCCAAAAGATGATTTGGAGAAAAAAAAACGAAGGACGAAATGGGACTATGACGATTTTAAAATGATACTTTGTGTCTTTCATCAAACAGATCAGCTGTCCAAAAGATGATCTGAGAAAAAGAAAAAAGAAAAAAAGGACGAATTGCAACTATGTCGATTTTAGAATGATATTTTGTCTGTTTTATCAAACGGAACAGCTTACCAAAGGGTGATTTTTGGAGAGATAAAAAGGGACTAACTGGGACTATGACGATTTTAGAATGATAATTTGTCTATTTCCAACAGATCAACTTTCCAACGGGTGATTTAGGGGAAAAGCGCGATCTTGGACCTCCATATACAATTTTACAATGCGATACTTTGAGTCTATATGTCAGCAAACACATCCACATTCAAAAGGAGACCACTACGATTTTAGAATCATACTTTGTCTCTTCATCAAACGGATCACTTTTCCAACAGGCGATTTAGAGAAAAGGCGAATTTGGACCATAGTGTGCTATTTTACAATGCGATATTTTGTGTCTGTTTCATCAAACACATTAATTGTAAAACAGACCCCCAGCCCAACCTCCCCCCTCCCCTCCCCCCTAACACACTGACATCCAAAATGGGGCACCCTCCGCCACCACCACCCCCACCCTGCCTCAAATGACCTCCCCACTTTTCAGCACCACTCCCGAATACAGGTGCACTAATCAGGGCAAATGCTTTGGAAGCGCATGACCGTTGACATTCCGGTACCATACAGTTGGCAGCGAAAGACAAAACTACTGCTGGATTGTCGGCCCAGTGTGGAAGCATTTGCACAGCCAATAATCTGTTCAGTCATCGAGATGCGTGTTATATGACTATGCGCAATAATGTAAGTGCAGTGCATTGTGATCTCACAATAAACGAGCTGTTTTGCTGTTCTGCACAAAGAATTGCTTTAACCTTAAAGAACCCCATTATTATATTCTTCTTATTGTTGTTGTGACGATGATGATGATGATGATGTGAATACATGCGTACAGGCAGCAAGGCTTTGAAGTGTGCATTTCTAGCAGCACGAATTGAGTAGCGTCAGCTCGCAGACCAAAGAGATTTAACTGGTTATACACACAAATGGATCGCCCACCGCACGAATCGACCAACTCATTGTTCTATTCACCGGCACAGCAAACCCCACCTCACCCTAACCCACCTCCCTTCCTATCCCACCTTCCGCTCCCTACGTCTCCACCCAACCCATCCACCACCTCAACCCACCTCACACACCCCCCCCCCCCCCCCCCCCCCCACACACACACGCACGCACACACACACACACACACACACACACACACACACACACACACACACACGCACACACACACATGTAGTCACGCCGCCACGCACGCACGCGAACACGCACGCGAACACGCACACATACTCAAAGACACACGCACGCACGCACCCATGCACGCACACGAACACTCACACACACACACACACACACACACACACACACACACACACACACACACCACACACACACACACACACACACACACACACACACACACACACACACACACACACACGCTCACACACACACACACACACACACACACACACACGCACAGACACACACACACACACACACACGCTCACACGCACAGTCACACACGCACGCACACTCGCTGGCAGCACCAGGCGATGGAGCTAACGGGGCCACCCACAGGACCTACACTAATTCTCTAATTCTCTCGTCCCGATTCCTCTGGGTTATTTCACTTGCACGGCCACGAACGAGAGAGAATGTCTTGATCGGACCAAATTCGAACACAAACATTATACGCCAATAACGGGGCGAGAGGGGCCGCCCCAGGGATGCGCCATCAGAAAGTCCAGGACAGAGGGACAATTTGGTAAATGAGGGCTCGATGCCTCTCCAGCGGCCGAGGGCCAAGTAATAAAGGCATCATGTTTCGCCCTGACTGCTAGAATAAATTAGAGGTCATGTAATGGCGGATACCTCTCCCGAAATTGTGGTCATCAATTCCTGACTCCCAACTCCCCTCTTTTTATCTCTGCGGTACACCCCCCCCCCCCTCCTTCACCACCCCCACCCCCTTCATCACCCCCCGCCTCCCACACCCCCGCCTCCTCCCATCCCTTTCTGTTTCAGCTAACGGGGAGGTAGTAGTTGGTTAGCGCGCGAGGACTTCATCAACAACAAAAAATCGCAACTGCGGCCTGCCTCTTTAAGGGCGCTTGAGAAACCCGTTATTTGTCTGTGTTAGCACCCGCAAAGATGGACTGGACAAATTTGAAGAGGGGCCCCCTTTGTTCCAGAAAAGTCTGGCAGCGGCCGCTTGATTACCACAAGATACAGCAGAAGCCAACCAGGCTTAGTGGGGTGCCGCGATTTCATGTTTGTTCAAGATGTTGAGCCGGTGGCGGAGAAATTGAATAAAAATGGAAAGCTGTGGCGCTTTTGTTTCGTAATTGCGGCATGAGGAGAATTACTGCAGCGATTAACAGCACTTGAAACGTGGCATTGTAGCGTTACGACTCGGCTAAAGACGACTCGTTA
>JABMCL010001228.1:855000-860000 GCA_018857735.1 Alviniconcha marisindica
AATTCGTTGTTGACGAAGTCTGAAACGACGCATACGACATTAAGATGAAATTGGGTTTGGTCAGATGGACACACTCGTCACATGCTTTCAAACCTATGACGAATGGGTCTATAGCGTTGCTGACTTCATCGCTCCTTAAAAAGGACCTATACGTCATTATAAAAAAACATTGGGTTCCATGAGATGGACTTGACTCGTCACGGCCGGCACGAACGAGCTCTCACAACTATAACAAGTGAGTAAGATACGCCAGAGTTGATGTCGTCTCGAACGACCTATACGACATTATAATGAGATTGGGTTTTGATCAGATGGATTTGACTCGTCACGGGCTGCGCGTGCATGCTTTCAAATCTGTGACAAGTGGGTGAAAACCGTGCTTGCGGCTCGTATACCGGACAAATAAAACTGCCAGACCAGATCTGTTGTCGTGGTTGTTGCGGTTGCGTCGTGCTCGGCCTTTGTTCGTTGTCATTCCAGTGGATGTGCAAACAGACCTCGCGTGAGTAGCACATCGTCCTGCAGGATGGTGCCTTTTGTACGCGGACATGATTTATTTAGTATTTGCGGAAGAATTAAAAAACAGCCCCGGTGAAATTGGAGTGGACGTTATTGGTGGTGTCGACGGCATTGCGGGCAACTCCTCGTGCCGATGCGTCGGTCAACAGTTAGAGAAATTAATGTGACGAGCGTTGTGCGTTTCATTGCATGCATCTGTGCGCTTGATTATATAGATTTCATTAATCAAGCGTCGGTGTTGCGTTTGGTTGAGGGTCACTGTGGTGTGTTTCGCTTCTCTAAACATAGGCATACTGACGACGCTGACAGTGATCGCACGTACTCCATAATTATGTGACCTGCCACCACGAAATGAGTCACATACCACCATTTTTGACATTTTCAAATGTTATATGACCAGGTGGAGAGTTGAAATAGTACTATTTTTAACGGTACAAACTGCATGAAAATGTCTAAACTCGTTATAGAATTACGGTTATTTGAAGTCTGATACCTTCCTTGACAAAGATTTCAGAAAGTCTGGAAAAACAACTGATTCAGGATTCAGGATTCAGGATTCGTTCCTTAGTAGCCATTGTCACACAGTCTTGATATTTGGCATAGCCGTCGGGTAAGATACAACTAAACAGTTTCCAAAGATTTAAAGCGGTATCTTTAAAGGTTTGATTTGTAGACATTTTCAAATTTGCTAGTTTGCCACCAAAAAATAAAAACATCTCTGAGTATAACTTACCCCCCCCCCCCCCCCCCCCCCCCCCCCACACACACACACACACACTTCCCTTTTCTAATTTAAAGCTAACTCAGATTGAGGCCAGGTGGTTTTCCGACTCATTTCGTGGTGGCGGGTCACATTATATTATACACGTTAAATACATGCGCAGATATAATTACAGTATGGAACTCGATATTTAACGCCCATTCAATCATGTCGATTATATCTGGAGGATAAAATTAATGTAAAATTAGGAAAATAAAAACTGCTCAATGTGCTCAAGCTATGTCCCCAGTCCCCCCCCCCCCCCCCCCCCCCCCACACACACCTCCCCCTTCCCCCCCCCCCCTTTTTTAACAATGTGATAGCAATGGCTAATTGTAATTTGTCACAAAATTCAAGCGGGTGGAAAATATGGACGTTCAAATAAATAACTGTAACCAGGACATGTTAGGACTATTCTCTCTCTCTTTCAGTGTCAGCACACACACACACACACACACACACACACACACACACACACACACACACCACACACACACACACACATATATATATATATATATATGTATAACCGCACCTTATCATAAGTCGCCCACAAACGGTCTCCTTTCCGTCTTTCCACCTAGGGCTACATGATGGTTTGTAACAGAAACTAAGTTGAGTGGAAGAAACAGTAACAGAAGAAGCGTGTTCGAGAGTTTCATAAGAAATAAAAATATAAAAATAAAGAAAACCACATCAACAATAAACAAACAAAATGGGAGAATTTTGAAAACTGTCTACTTATCCTGTTTCGGTTATTGATGCTGGGGTGTCTGATTCTGTCTTATCTGTCCATCTTTGCATTATTCAGTTACAAGATCTGAAACAATTAGAAGGGAAAAAAAGTCTAGTCTAGTCAAGGTTTCAAGGTTTTATTGAGCTTTTTGCCCTTGGGGGCTAGAAAGCGAAGTTACATTCGCACACGACATTCCTTATCAACAAGTACATAAGTACTACTAATAAATAACCACCACACTTTATATATATAAGACAAAAATTCAGAATAAGGAGTAAACACGCGAAGTCATTGCCCCACGTCCAGACAAGAGCGCTGTAGGTCAGTCGTTCTTCTTTTACGATACACAGTCACCACGACCGAAAGAACAAAGACGAACCCGAAAGAAGCACTTTAAGTGTTCACACGGAACGCGCTCTGTCTCTTATTGATCTCCTACCCTTACCCCTCGTGTGCGTATACGTAACTCGACAACAACGTAAGCAGGAGGGAATGGTACTCTGGAGAAATCATCCCGTACTGGAATGATGACGCTAATGATGGTCTACCAGGGGAGGCACAAGGGAGGTACTAATGGTACCGGCCCCGTCCCGCGCTCTGTCTCCTCTGGGAGGTGGGGCTTCCATCACACAATCTACTTCTATTGTGTGTTGGGGGGAGAGAGGGAGAGAGAGAGAGAGAGTGGGCGGGAAGAAGGTGGGTGAGGGGGTGGTGCAGAGACACAATGTAAAGGTGTTCGTGGCGGCGAGGTGTCCCTCACCAGTCGTGGTTTTTGTTTTTACGGCACGTGAAACACGGTGTCAGTAATGAATAGTATGAAGCGACGAAAAGGCACAATGCCAGAGAGTCTGTTAGGTAAGTAATAAAACATCGATCTTGGTGGTAGTCCCGGGGATTCTATTTAAGTGCGGGCTTGGCTAATGAAGAGGATGGTGCCAGAAATGTACGAATCTGAGGCGAGCGCTGACGGCTTGGGTGAGAGTATTAAATTTGTAAAAGGTCGTCCGTGACAGTTACGTGAGCCAGTTTGGTCCAGCGGTAAAGTGTTATAAGCTGGAAAGCAGAAGGACATAAGTTTGATTCCGCTTCGGCTCTCCTCTCTCTCTTCAAAAATTGTGGTTTATGGACACAGTCTTTGTGACTTTGCCCCTCACAGTTAAGAAAACGTCAAAATGCCTCTCGTGGCTGCCCATCTTATTGAAGGAGTCAGTGTGGTGGTGACAGTGTAGGTACAATCTCCTTTCCCACTACCTCCGGGGATTCTCAGTACACGTCAGTGCTTCTCTGGAGAGAGCTCGGCAGCAAACAAGTTGAACCATGAAAGTTAACAGTCCCTATGCCTACGTCCGATTTTGCGTCGTGTGTTGAGAGAGAGAGGGGGGGGGGGGGAGAGGGGGAGAGAGGGGGGGGGGAGAGAGAGAGAGAGAGGAGAGAGAGAGAGAAGGGAGAGAGAGAGAGAGATTGATTGATTGATTGATTGTTTGATTGAACTTTATTTCTCAACGGTGAAGATTTAGCAAAAGGCCGACTCACATATCTGCCGTTGCTACAGTACTACTAATAACCAAGACATTCACAGTTAAATATTATTACAGAAGGATATAGACAAATACAGCATCAGTAAAAATAAAAAAAACAATTAATAAAATAATAATAATAATAACAACAACAACACATATAAAACCAGACAGCGATTGCAACGGAAATGAAAAAAATAGCAGTGAAAAACAACTGGAGCAAAGAGACAGAGAGAGAGAGAGAGAGAGAGAGAGAGAGAGAGAGAGAGAGAGAGAGAGAGAGAGAGAGAGAGAGAGAGAGAGAGAACGACAGACTGACAAACAGACAGACAGACAGGCAGGCAGGCAGGCAGGCAGGCAGACAGACAGAGACAGAGACAGAGAAACAGAGAGAAGAAGAAAGCAAAAGCAAAAACACAAAAGAAGAAAAGCAAGAAGAAGCCACGAAATTAGCGTGCTATCCACAAACAACAGCTGACTAATATACTGTGTTCTTGGTATTTTCTTATATATCACCCACCTTGACTTTCTCAATCATTTTCGATAAATAACAACAACAGTAATAATATACTTTATTCATTCTAGCTGGATATTATAGTTGTCTCTCGACCTCGTACATCAAAAGTGATTTTAAATAGTATCTTAATAATTTAAGGTCATCACACACACACACACACACACACCACACACACAAACACACACACACACACACACTCTCTCTCTCTCTCTCTCTCTCTCTCTACACACACACACACACACACACACACACACACACACACACACACACACACACACACACACACACACACACACACACACACACACACATGTATACGCAAAACAAAAATCTGTCTCAAAATCTACTTAATTTAAATGTCTAATGCTAATACCTAGTAAACGCAAAATGATAGAGAGAAAGAAAAAAAATCACACAACTTGACTTTCTGTCATTTCAGGCAATACTCAAGGCTAGCGAAGCAGCGTTTGTGAAGTTCTATAAAAAAGATGTCAGACATACTTTTGGCAAGGTATTGTTGGATTTTGTTAATTTTTTTCACAATAAAAAGTGAAGCTGTACTGATCTCTTAGCTGGTTCGTTACTGACCTCTAGACTGAGCTCTGAAGTCTCACGTGACTTCGCAATGACTCAATCAAGAAAAAAGAATGATAGTTACAAAATTAAACTAGACTTACGCTAGGAAGGTGACGTTTAATAGAAGTGATTATGAGTTTATTGACTAAACGGAGACTTCACGCCCTCCCATATCAATATTATCATGATATTTGATTAAACGGACCCTCCCTGTAAGACGTAAGTCTAGTGGCCACACTCACTGCTCTGAA
The DNA here is from genome assembly GCA_018857735.1 of Alviniconcha marisindica. Classification (NCBI taxonomy): domain Eukaryota; kingdom Metazoa; phylum Mollusca; class Gastropoda; family Provannidae; genus Alviniconcha; species Alviniconcha marisindica. The sequence goes on from JABMCL010001228.1 coordinate 859,877, forward strand.
CATTGACCTTATCCTCGCGAGTGCGCAATAGCCTACTCCCCTCACGTGACTTCTCCGTTTAGTCCATAAATTGATAATAATTTCAATTAAACTTCACCTTCCTAACGTAAGTCTAGTTCAATTT
>JABMCL010001228.1:872500-897500 GCA_018857735.1 Alviniconcha marisindica
AACAGGATTTGAACCGAGGTCCCTTTGCTTACCAGCCTAACGCCTTACCGTTAGGCCAAACCGGCTTACCCTGGACATAGAACAAGCCTGCTCATTAAATTAATGGACGGTACGATGCGAAAAGATGAATAAAAGAATGACACATATGTTTTATATAAATACGTCAAACGCTAAAAACAAAAAACAAAACAAAAACAGGAACAACTGCTTCAGCATCAACTGTACAGAAATTATTGAAGAAACGATGAAAAGAGTAAGTGAATACAGGAATGCATAATCGACAAAGAGTAAGTAAGTAACTTGGTGTTTTTCGCCCAGTCAACCAGTGCTGATATATCTGGGTGATATCGACAAAGAATAAATAAAACAAAGAAACATACAAACAGAAGAATCTTCAAATATTATATCTCCAACCATTATAATAACAACGTCAAATAAATAACCATTATAATAACAACAACAAATAAATAAGAACTTAAGGCTTATGCAGCAAGTCTATTTAATTTTCAGTCTCTCTCTGTCTCATCGCCCTGATATAACCGCACTGGTTGATTGGGCGTAAAACACCAAATTACTTCCTTAATTACCCTGTCTCTGTCTGTCTGAATCCCCCCCCCCCTCCCCTCTCTCTCTCTCTCCCTCCTCCCACTTGTTAGAAACATTACTGGTTATTGGTCTTCGGAAAATCCATACTGGCTCAAACATTTCTCTCTGTCTCTCTCTTTATATGTAAGATGTGTGTGTGTGTGTGTGTGTGTGTGTGTGTGTGTGTGTGTGTGTGTGTGTGTGTATGTGTGTGTGTGTGTGAGCGCGCGCGCACGTAAAAACAGATTTTTAATGTAATACGACACCTACAAAATATGGGAAACAAATAAACAGGTCCAGAAAAACATTCAATAGGCAACTCCTTCCGCTGAATTTTCTGCACTCAGTCACTCTACTACCCAGCAACCCCGAAAGTCAACGGAAAAGAGGAAGTATCCCTTTCGACAAGATTGACGTAACAACTCAATTCTAGACTCTAGCCAATTAGCCAGTTATTGAAACCCAGAGCCGGTCTATTCAAGCTTTTCTCCAGATCTCAGAAAACTAACGGGTCAGAGCCCCACACTGAAAACCAAAATGGTAGAGGAAGTTTCGGCGACGAAGTGGCGGGGACCACTATTCTTCGCGTCTGCTTTTCCGCTTTCTCGTCATGCATTGGGCGGCGTTGCTAAACGTTACAGTGGCTGCCATGCATGCAGAGAATGAAATATAATTGCTTCATTATAGGAAGTCCCTTGTTAAAATTCCTCTGGGACCTTTTTCTCATCTACCTATTTTGTTTGAAGCTTTTTCCCCCCTCGTCTTCTGTCTGTCTGTCTGTCTCTGCCTGCCTGCCTGCCTGCCTGCCTGCCTGTCTGTCTGTCTGCCTGTCTGCCTGTCTGTCTGTCTGTCTGTCTGTCTGTCTCTCCCTCCACTCCTTTCTCTCATCTGCAATATTTTTGACTTGTATATCAAACTAAACGGTCGTGATTACTAGAGAGAAGTAACAATTAATTCCAGTTACTAAAACCCAATTACTAATATACTATCTATTCCGATTCCGAAATAACCAAACCCAGACTCGGTATGAACACAAGGTTGCTCAGTCGTAATCTGCAGTACAGAAATTGAAGGTATGTCGTGTCCTGGACCACAACGAAAACTGCTGTTCTTCAAGTAGGGAACAAGGTGGGGTAGGATTTATAGAGCAGTATTTGCTCTTATTTCTTTGTGAGCCGGTTTGGCCTAGCGGTAGGGCGTTAGGCTGGTAAGCGGAAGGACCTCGGTTCGATACCGTTTTCGGCTCTCCTTTTCTTTTAAAAAAGGGTTTTGTGGTTTGGGGACACTGTTTTTTGTAACTTTGTCCCCCCTTCCTACTGAAACAGAAAAGGGTCTCACCCTGCCCACCTTAATGCAGAAGTCTTTTCTGGTGGTGCCCCAGGTGCGATAGAATATAATCCCCCCTTTCCCCCACCTCCATCCCCCCCTTCCCCCCCCCTTCCCCTTTTTTTCCCCAAACCCTTTTGGGTTTTTTGTGGACGTTAAGCACCATGTTTACTTACTTCTTATTTCTTCTTTACCTTCTTGTTAAATAGTCTTCAGAAAATATGTTAAATGGTAACTTATCTGTAAACTGAACTAAGCTGGCATCGCTTTTAACCACTTCATACCGTCGAGCAATAAAAGCATTTTCAAACAGTATACCGAGTTAGGTTAGTTAGGGCTTTTAGCCCAGTCAGCCACAAAGGGTTATATCAGGGCTAACAACAAATTTAGGTTTATCTCCTAGCTGTATCGTGTGGAGAGTTTTGTGAACGAAATATAGGTGAAAGGGCCAGTAGACAGAAACTAGACGCAAGAAAGGAGTGAAAGGAGTGGAGCAGCTTAGTTTAAACACCCCCGGCACGAGAAGCCGGCTCCATGGGGGCACAGCATTCCGAATGAATTCCCAAATAGGGTTAGTTAGTTAGTTAGTAATTGGATCTTAATGTTCTGTCAACCGCGCAGGTCACCTCAGGTAGATCAAACTCTGTCAGAAGCAAACGCACTTCTTTAAATTTCAAAACTGTTCTCTTAATGTAAATGCCTTCTCAAGTGAAGTGTACAAAATCAGCCGACACGCAAACAGAATAAAGCATGCATACACAAACACCAAACTCAAATGTTACGAGTTAGTCTCTTCAATATTGCCCTTGTTTAAAAAAAAAAAAAAAAAAAAAAAGGCATATAGAGCTTGGTAGGTTGCTGGTGTCGTCGACCATTTCGCTTGATTTATCAATGCCAGATTAGCCCAGATAGGGCTCCGTGACCTGTGGAACAAAACCAGATTTTCTCAGCACGTGACCAGATTTTGACAGGTGATTTCAGTTTGAAACCAACCACTTTTGGGGCCTTTTGAAGCAATTCAGAGTATTCTTTTATAACAGAGATGGAGGGGGGGGGGGGGGGGTAGAGAGAAAAAAAGGTTGGGGGGGGGGTTTGGGGGGGGGAGGTGAAGGGGGGGGGGGGGGAAGGGGCGGGTATAAATAAGAGGGCAGACAGCAGACCGCGACAACTATAACTATTCCAGCTTAATAGTACAATACACCACCTATCCGCGGTCAAAGTTTAGCTTTTTCGGTGGTATAAACAAAATGTCATAGTTTTCAAGTATGTATAGCTTCCCGGCACAGCTCCTTCAAAACGATGGAGGTGACGCTCGTTGTAACATTTCACTCACATGCTTTTCCGCAAGGCCAGCCAAAATCAGATGCGGCTAGTTGATGAAAACCGATTTGTTTATGCTAACAAAAGTAAACACCTTCCAGAGAACTAAATAAAATGAACCTACCTGTCAAGACGTCCCAGGCAGGCTGACAGTAGAGTTTGTGGCGAACCTTTCCTGTTTGTAGCTCAATCAAATCGCAGTCTCAGCACATTCAAAGACAAAAACAAAACAAAAATAGAGAACTTTTAGTTCAAACACATATTCAAAATATATATACTGCCGTAGGCAAAAGAAACAACAACAAAAGGCTATCAGTGGAACAAACAAAACAAGCAAACGAACAAACAAACAAACAAACAAAACAAAAAACAAAAGGACACCAAAAATGAAATAAATGAAAAAAAATGAAGAAAAAAAAGGGGGAAGAAAAGGAAGGAAAGAAGAAGAATATGAATGTCTAAATTCACGGACGTTTTTTGAGCAGGCAATTCCATGAAGCAATAGAAACTCAGTGAGATGGTGATGTGGTGACAGACAGACAAAGAACGGGAACCCACTGCTCGACCATGATACTGGTACTGCATGCTTGGTGCTAGTTTATATTGTGTCCATCCGGGATTTGCCCTCCCACAGCAACTGATGCCTCCCCCCTTCCCCCTCATCCACGGTCCATTCACGCTCACGCACAACTTCCACTTAGGAATCGGGCCACGACCGGAAAAACAAACCCCTTATGGAAAGGCTTGCCAGGGAAAAAATACGGAGAGAGAGAGAGAGAGACAGGGGGGAAAAGAGTAAATTATGCTATCGACACACGAAAAGGCCGAGTTGTGTTCTGTAGAAGCGAGCACTGGCTTGTCTTTGAGGGAGGGAGAGATAAGGGGGGGAAACGTTTGGTGGATGGGGACGCCGTCTCCCTGAGGTGTAATATTTCTTTGCACTGTACGGGTCCCCGGCCGTGTGAGACCCCTTTCTGACTTGCATGCATTCATAAACACATTCCGTGTAGTCTGTGTGTGTCAGTGGTGCCATCATCTTCCGTCGCTCTCTTCGGGCGTCTCTGCAAGGCTTGAAGACGTGTTTCCCTACGTTGGTCAGTCAATGAAATCTTGGAACAAAGTTGACTGATGGTGTCCTGGAGCAAGGCTTGAAGACGTGCTTCCCTACTTTGGTCAGTCAATGAAATCTTGGAACAAAGTTGACTGATGGCGTCCTGGAGCAAGGCCGAGACGCACGGAAAGTTCAAACGAAGGTTTATTTTAGTTAGAAAACAAAACATACGCACACTTTCAATGAAAAGATCCTAGCAAACGCACGCACACACACACACACACACACACACACACACACACACAACACACACAACACACACACACACACACACACACACACACACACACACACACACACACACACACACACACACACAACACAACACAAAAAAAAAACACACACAACACACACACACACACACACACACACACACACACACACACACACACACACACACAAATACAAACACACACACACACGCACACATGCACACACACATACACACACACACACACGCACATACACACACACACACACACACACACACACACACACACACACACACACACACACACACACACACACACGCACGAACGCGCGCACGTAGCCATTTGCAATGCACTTGCGGTAAACTGCTTCATCCGTTAGCCGCTTTTCATGAATTGCTTTCAAGAGCTGTCGGAGTGCCAAACCCCCAGACCTGTACACAGAAGCTTCAGCTAAACTTCGGGATGTTTCTCTGAGTTTGTGTTCTGCATCGCGGTTTCATAATCAGAGTTGTCTCAAAAGAACCAAGGCACAACGGACGTGCCAGCGTTCGGTGAAAGTCACTTCACGCATAGTGATCAGTCTAGCCTAATAGCAGAAACTAGAGTTGCCTGAGATAGCTATCCCGGAAAAGCCTTATATATGTTAGTAACTAAACCGTAAAAATGCCAATAGCATCATTATTATGTGCGTGACAATCCTACTAGCTTCCACCAACAGATTTTGCTTGGCTCTGCAGTCGAATGCCAGTTTAATACGTGAAAGAAAGTCAGTTTCTAAAATTGATGTTCAACGGAAATGCATCCAAACAGGTATTTTTCGTCGGGTCATCTACTGTATGACTAGCATTCAACTTTTATTTCAGAAAAAAAGAAGAAGAAAAAAAGAAAAAATGCTGAAGAATATAAAAAGCAAAATTCAGCCCAATATAATACAAGATTTTTATTTAAACAAAACAAAACACACACACACACACACACACGCACACACACACGCACGCACGCACGCACGCACGCACGCACGCACAAAACAACAACAACAACAACAAAACAAAAACAAAAGGGGGGGGGGGGAAAAGAGGGGAAAAGCAAAAAGCAAATTTTGTAAATAAACAACAAATACACTGCTACAATAACTCTTCGTTCCATTTTAACATTAAACCGAAACAAGGATGTAAAAGTTGAAGTGATTAGCCTGGGTCTAACGATATCTCACTGATTAAATCCTACTTAGCGTCACAAGATATTCTGTAGTTTTAAAAGACAAATGCCATTGTTTGTGATCAAGACTGGAATGCTAAACGACCTGAATTCCAAAGCAGACCTCCATAAAACCGTTAGGCTGGAAGCAAGAGGAAAACTTGAACCTCTCAAGGGAGATCAGGCTCTGGGAGACAGAGAAGGATTATCTCTCTTTGTTCTTGCGCGCTTGAAACGAAGCAATCGAACCAGACATCCAGTCAGAGCTGAGCTCCAAAGGAAAAAGAGAGACGGGGAAGGGGGGCGGGGGGGGAACTGACACGAGAGGAACAGCAGGATTGGGGGGGTGGGGGGGGGGGGGTGGGGGGGGGGTATTGACAGACGTGGAGGGTGGAGGTGGGTAAGGGGAAAAATTGAACTGATTTGAACTCTCCTCTCGAACGTTGGAAGGAAGTTTAAAAGAAGAGAGAGAAGAAGAGAAGCGGAAAAAAAAGCGTCAAAATAAAACGATATTCCCGAATACACACACACACACACACACACACACACACCACGCACGCAGGCACGCACATCCCCCCCCCCTCCCCCCCGCACGCGCGCGCGCATACACAGACCACGCATGTAGGCACACGCAAACACACAATCCCGCACGCACACGCGCGTACACACACACACACACACACACACACACACACACACACACACACACACACACACACACACACACACACTCATCAGATTACAAAAACGTACAATTTTATGACGGACTAGACAGTTAGTCCTCCGACGTCATGTACTACCGGTCGCAACTACTGAGCTACCCCTTCCACCACCCCTCCACATATATAAGGGGGTGGGGTGGGGGGTGTTTATTTCTTTTAAGCAGAGTGGAATACACAAAGAAAACGCAGCCAATAAGACAAACTAAAAGTCCACAAATCTTCTGTTCAGCATCTTTGCAAGACTCATACAACACATGTAGCTAATCATGTAAACGTCGTTTCTCCTTTCTTGTTTCTTGTTTCATATAAAATAACTGTTCATGGTAGGACGGATGCATGCTGTTTTAAATAAAGCCCCACAATGATGTGCTTGGCTAAAGAAACAAAGAAACAAACAAAAACAAACAAATCAACAAGAAGAACATGGTTTGGACAATGGTACCGCCCCCCCCCCCCCCAACCCCCAACAAAAAAACATAGTTTGTTGTATACTATATTAAATGTGAACAATCGATTAATGAATTAGAAGGAAAAGTGAGAAAAAAAGGAAAATAAGGCGTTGGCACGTACATATCACATGATCCCAACACATGAAACGTGACCCATATATAACATATAATACATCAAACGTGACCCACAACAACGACCAAACAGACCCAGATTTCCACACCGGCTCACACAGTCCCGAGGGGCCGGAAAGGTCCACGTGGCAGCCCAACCCCTGGCCCCGGAGGGCAGAGGTTCCAGTCCCCGTATCCAGATGGTGTCCGCTGCCGGCACGTGACCGGTGGCCAAAGGCGCGTGGTACCCTGGCGAACGATCTGCATCCACCAGCTCGTTTTCAGCTCGCTATAGTGTGAGAGACGAGCGTCGGCGCCTGTTCATCATTCTTTTCTCCTTCTTAAAAAAAATAAAAAATCTGAATGATGGGGGTGCAGGGAAGGGTTGCTCTCTCTTCTTCGTCATCGTTGCTCTCATCTCTCTCTCTCCTTCTCTCTCTCTCTCTCTCTCTCTCTCTCTCTCCTCTTCTCTCTTTCTCTCGTTTCTCTGTGTGTCTGTGTGCCCTCTCTCTCTCTCTCTCTCTCTCTCTCGTTTCTCTCTGTGTCTGTGTGCCCTCTCTCTCTCTCTTCACGCGGAAGCAGTTTGTCGATTTTGTGACAAACAGCACGTCCATGAGGCTGGTGGAACTGACATTTTATCCTGCATAGTGCAGCGGCAGCACTCTCCTTCAGATAGTTCTGTTAAAAACCAAATTAATGATGTCCACCCGAGAAACCCCAAGTGAACGGTGCAAGCAGAACCGCCCAGAACATTATAGCTGCGCAATCTTCGTCCAGAGGTGACCATGTGCGGTTGACAGGACGTTAAATTCCAGTTACTAACTAGCTAACTAACTGTACAATCAACAAATAAGGGACAACAAAGACCTGTGTCACCAACGGTAACTCACCTGGCATGCGAGTAAATATAAGGTACATAAACTCCACCATCAACAAACAAGGGACAATAAAGACCTGTGTCACCAACGGTAACTCTCACCTGGCATGCGAATAAATATAAGGTACATAAACTCCACCATCAACAAACGAGGGACAACAAAGACCTGTATCACCAACGGTAACTCACCTGGCATGCGAGTAAATATAAGGTACATAAACTCCACCATCAACAAACAAGTGACAACAAAGACCTGTGTCACCAACGGTAACACCCACCTGGCATGCGAGTAAATATAAGGTACATAAACTCCACCATCAACAAACAAGTGACAACAAAGTCCTGTATCGCCAACGGTAACTCCCACCTGGCATGCGAGTAAATATAAGGTCCATAAACTCCACCAGAAGTACATCCTCTACAATCATTTGCCATCGGACCGATAGCTGTCATATCCAGTCCAATACAATTTTTCATCGAGACAGACTTCTCGTGGTCAGCATGATAGATAGATAGATAATTGATTTTTAACGTCCAGACAGCCTCATGGTTATATATATTCGGGCGAATTTGTCAGCATGGTGACATGGGGTGGAACTATGCAGTAGGTTTTTAGTTTTCGGCAGCAGGAAGAATAAATATCCTTAGTAAACAGAAAAATAGTAAGCCCCTGTTTAGCGATAGTACTCTCGAGTCGAAACAGGGCGTTCGTTATACAATAATTATACTGACTAGATGTTGTAAACAGTACGCACAGAGCCGCTTTGTTGCACGCATTGACACCAAGTCGAGAAAGCGAAGGGTTATCATCACCTAAAAATAAACCTGCCGACAGCTGTGGGAAGAAGGTGTAATCAGGAGTCGTGCATACCGACTGTGTGCTTGGCTTGACGGATCAATGACAATCGGGACGATAGCCGCGTACTGAATTATACGTTGTTAGCGCACGGTGTGTGCAGGTCGAGGTAGCTGAGACTGGAATTATTACTGAGAAATTCCACGTTATGGTGTCATCGTGACCGGGGTGCTTCTAGCTGGTCTGTGCGACCATGAGCAGTTAGCTAACAAATCCTGGGCTTCAACCCCATTTAGCTGATAAATCTTGGGGTTCAACCCCATTTAGTTAAGAAATTATCTTGGACTTCAACTCCATTTAGCTAACACGTCTTGGGCTTCAACCCCATTTAGCAAACAAATTATCTTAGGCCTGAACCCTAATTTAGCTAACAAATATTGGGCTTCAATCCCATTTAGCTAACAAATCTTGGGCTCCAACCACATGTAGCTAAAGAAATCTTGGGCTTCAACCCCATTTAGCTAACTAATCTTGGGCTTCAACCCCATTTAGCTAAAATAATCTTGGGCTTTAACCCCATTTAGCTAACACATCTTGGGAGGCTCAGGGCCCACAAACATAAAAATGTCAGCTAGACTGATAGGAGAGAGATTGTGAGAGAGAGAGGGGAAAGCAAGAGGTTGCGAGATTGTGTGTGTGTGTGTGTGTGTGTGTGTGTGTGTGTGTGTGTGGATGCAGCGGAGAGGGATAACGTGAGATATGTAATGCATTATTAAATTAGCTTGCTCTCTCTGTATTGTAATGTTTCATTATAGCGTTTTGAGCCTCACACGTGTATATTCATAGAGTGTTTCGGCGCATTAGGAATGCATTTATTCTTATTGTTGTTGTTATTATTATCAGGTATGCACATCGAAAACGAGAAGAAAAAAATGCGCAGCAAAAGTTAAGCCGCCATATTAACTCACAGGAAGTATTCGTTTCCAGCACTTCCGTTATCAGGCGCCTTCTTCCGGATACAGCACACCCGCCAACCGGCCCCACAATCCCAGACCCCTCCGTGCACAAGCTGCACGTGCCATTAGTCCCACGCGACCTGCACGTGCATGTCACCCGCCAGTGTCCGAGAGGTGTCGAGCGGGTGACGTAGGAGCGGTTCCGGGTCTGTGAAGTGACACCCACGGCCACGTGCCGGCTCGCTCCTGGCCGGGCACAGGGCTAATGTTGATCCTTGCGAACACGGTTGCGTCTTCTTTTGTTTGGGTTACTGTTCGTTTTCCAAGCAGTTACGTCATGTATATCAAACATTTACGTTACATTGGTGAGAAGTTGAAAAACAAACAAACAAGCAAACAAACAACAACAAAGTTTATAGCGTTAAAACTAGCTGCCAAATATTGAAAGGATTGACGTAAAAGGCAACGCAAAACGAGGAACATGGAGAGAGAGAGAGAGAGAGAGAGAGAGAGAGAGAGAGAGAGAGAGAGTCAGGCAGACAGGCAGACAGACAGAGGTATGAATGGATCGATCGAGCGATCGAATGATGTATAGACAAACAGACAAGCAGACAGACCGACTGGTGCTTGGATGGCTAGATGGAGAGACAGACAGACCGATCGATTGCTCAATCAATAGATAGATAGACGGACAGATAGATAGATAGATAGATAGATAGATAGATAGGCAGACAGACAGACAGACAGACAGACAGATAGATAGATAGATAGATAGATCGATAGATAGATAGATATAGATAGATAGATAGATCGATAGATAGATAGATAGATAGATAGATAGATTCCTGATGGTTAACCCCCAGTCAGCCTCACAGTTCATGATATGAAACATATCGAACAAACACAAGGTCACTCAGATGACAAACAAACAGGCTGACACGTATACAAACGTCCTCCCAAAAAAGTAATAGGTGTCGAGTTTCCGAATAACAACCATTACAATGCGAGTTTCGGGACCGGTGGTTAGGCTGACATCCCAGTGGACGTTGTGGAGGCTGGATGACAGAGCAGGCACTCTCACGAATGAGGTCACCTCTCTGTCGGTTTCACGTGCGCAAGGGACCTGCTCAGCCATCTGTATATTGATCTATATCAGCTTACTGTCCAACGCAAAGGTGACGGGGTGACTTTTTGCATCAAAAGAAATTGAAATCACAGAAAGGAAAGGAAAACCGAAATCAGCAATTTGTTTTTGTTGAAGTCTCTGGAGTGTGTGTGTGTGTGTTGTGTGTGTGTGTGTGTGTGTGTGTGTGTGTGGTGTGTGTGGTGTGTGCGGTGTGTGTGTGGTGTGTGGTGGTGTGTGTGTGTGTGTGTGTGTGTGTGTGTGTGGTGTGTGGTGTGTGTGTGTGTGTGTGTGTGTGTGGTGCTGTGTGTGTGTGTGTGTGTGTGTGTGTGTGTGTGTGTGTGGAGAGAGGAGAGAGAGAGAGAGAGAGAGAGAGAGAGAGAGAGAGAGTAAAAAAAGTCCAAGCATGTCTTTGTTTGGAAACTTTTACTCCAAATGTTCGCCCATCTTGGGGCTTTTCAAGGCCTGCCCTCGGCTTGACTACTCCATTCATTATCATCTATCTATCTATCTATCTATCTATCTATCTATATATATATATATATATATATATATATATATAATATATATTATATTATATATATATAAATAGATAGATATATAGTAGATAGACAGACAGATAGATAGATAGATAGATAGATAGATCAGGAGGAGGCATAGCGTAATAATTGACCAAACAGTACACCGTCAGCTCAAGATTTAAGCACCTGCACTAGGTTATTTCGGTCAGTTTGTACTTTTTTTTCCAGTTAGCTGAACAGTTCAGGGCGAGACACAATTCGTCAAATCGCAGTGAAAGGCGCGCTTCGCTGTTCACGTGATACACCTTACTTTAATAGTGAAAAACGACTGGGGAAAAGAATCAAATGAAATGAAGCAGCGGAAATCAGCAACTTAGTTAAATATTCGATTTTAACCTCCTGTCAATCGCATATGGTCACCTCAGGACGAAATCACAAAAAGCAGAATTTTTGGCAGTCAGCAAAGCACACAAAGCAATACTCTGGTCAGCTACCCGCTTAACAGGGGTCCCGGACCTTAATGTCTGTACCGTTTTCTTTGATGGACAAACTAAAAATGGATAATTCTGCTCCACGGTGTTTTAAACAAAACTGTATCAAACTGTGTCACCAATTTATGTGAGGCGCTTAGAACATATAGGCCTTTATCAAATCAAATCAAACCAAATCAAATCAAATCAAATCAAATCAAATCAATCTTTATTATTCATCAATATACAAAGCATAAAAATGAAAATTGTCCTTTGACACATGGGCTCAAGAAGGTACATTAAATATAAAATAAATACATAAAAATCTCACTCTCACATTCTCTTCCCATTCTCCAGATGCGAGTAGAACGTATATGGATTTGTGGCATACAAATACCATTTTGATTGAGTGACTGAATTTTCGACAGCTGCGTGACTGCGTGGCACTGATTTAGGCCGGACCCTGTTGTGGACATCTTTCAAGAAGGGTCGGGGTGTGCGCCATTCGCTTCCAGAATTTCTCTTTTTACTTCGTTGTCTAAACATGTACACCGAATGTTCCATCACACGACAAAAATTTGGGATCCCTGGTGGCTGACTGAAACCCGCAATGACTGCATTTTGTAACTGCGATACGTGAATAAGTTACAGAAAGACATAGCAATTGACAAGATAATGGGCAAAGCGATACTTATAAATCGTCTCATGCCGATCTTCTGTAGTTAAGCCTCGATGGCATACTTGCATAAATTGTTGAGAGTCAGACATCGCGTCTGTTGTGGGGACTATAAACTCAGGCTGGTGATGTCCACTGTGAATTTACTTTCACACATATGCTGGTAGATACTCATGAAAATGGCTATCGTATATGATCAGCGGATTAGGGTTTTTTAAGAAATAAAGATAGCCATTTAAAATAAAAGAGGGCAGTTACTGCCTAAGAAACTAATCGACTGTCATGAATATTTAAGAATGACGGCTGTTAAACTCTAACTGAAGTACTTGCACCAGTATGGAGAGAGAGAGAGAGAGAGGAGACAGACAGACAGAGAGACAGAGACAGAGACAGAGAGACAGAGACAAAGACAGACAGACAGAGAGACAGACAGAGAGAGAGGGACAGAGAGACTGACAGAGACAGAGAGAGACAGAGATAGAGACAGAAAGACAGACAGAAAGAGACAAAAGAGACAGAGAGACGGACAGACTGATGGACAGACAGACAGACAGACAGACAGACAGACAGACAGACACGCACACACGCACCCACGCACGCGCGCACACACACACACACACACACACACGCACGCACGCACGCACGCACGCACACACACACACACACATACACACACAAACACACGGAGAAGCAGAAAATACACTGATCACGCAGCATGCAAACCCGTCAAAGAAGCTGTCATCTATTAACACGTTCTGTACAAATCAGCATCACTTATGAGCACAAGGCACACTTCTCACAGACAGGCCCTGGAGACAAATTATACCCTACGAGAACTTATCAAAATACAATGTGTTATTGGAGAAACAGCATGAGATTTCCCATCTTGATGTGTGTTTCCTGCTGTTTCGGAAGGCCGTGTATGTGTACACACACACACACACACACACACACACACACACACGCACGCACGCACGCACACGCATATGATTCGACAGGCGTCCTCAGAAACAACTGAAGGTCTTATGGGTTATCTCCATTCAGTGATCCCGCCAAGTTTATGCTTTTCTTTATCGTTATTATGCAAAGTAAGTAAACATGGTGCTTAACATCCACAGAAACCATAAGGCTTATTAGGGACGGGGAGAATGGGGGAAAGGGAGTATGGAGGTGAGGGAAGAGGGAGATTATATACCTATCGCCACACTGTCACCACCAGAATGACCTCTGCATTAAGATGCATTAGGACTATGCTCTACATGTGTATAGAATATCATATTTAGGTTAATATGTATCAGGTGAGCGCTCAGGGCGTTGATGAGCGCATGATAAATGTACATTATTATTATTAAGATGGGAAGCGATGAGAGCCATTTTAATATTTCATTAATTGTGTGGGCCAAAGTCACCAGACAATGTCCACAAATCCCAACTTTGAAGAGAAAGGAGAGCCGAAGCGGATTCGGACCGAGGTCCGTCTGCATACCAGACTAATGCCTCACAGCTAGGCCAAACCGGCTCACCTTTATTATGTATGAGCACGTTATTATATATACCGCTCAGAAGAGTAGGTAGATGGTGTTGCTTAATGTCCTCAGATGTCAGTTGACATATTAGGGACAAGCTGAGACCAATGCCGAAGCATGGTTCAATATAGCTTTACGTCCACGGAAACCAGAAGGCTCGTTAGGACGGACAGCCCAGGACGGCCACCACGACTCTCACACAGCTCCTGAACTATGTCTCAGAAGAGTCAACATACGTAGTTAGGTATAAACCAACAATCAAAGGGAGCTAATTAACGCTCGAAATGCATCGCATGAACACAACAAAGACTTGAATCGCCTACAGCAACTGGAGGGTGCACTCGAGTGCATCCGAGGTACATAAACTAAACTCCACCAGTGGAACAAAACAAATATAGCCAATCAAACTGCAAGCATACGTCTCCTTCTCACAGTTTATTGCCTTTGTTCATTGTATAGTATGGGTGTCATTATTAATTATAATTTATACTTCTCAGAAACGTCAACATATGCAGCTTTGTTTTAAAGACATAATCATATCTAGTCAAATCGCAAATAAACATCTTAATTTTTGTTTGTTTGCTTGTTTTTGTTTTGTTGTTGTCGTATTTTTGTCGGTTTCCCAGTTCTTCTGTTTACAGAAATCCTTCACCTAAATAAAACATCTATTTATCCATCATCGTGAAGGTAATCCCCCATTACTTTCTTTCTTGGTGCTTTACGTCCACGGAGGCGAGATGGCCTATTAGGGACGGGGACAGGGTGGGAAGGGGACGACAGAGTGAAGGCTCGACCGCGGAAACCGCCCGAAAAAGACCGGAGAGACCGTGGTCCGCCGCCAGAACAATGGAAGTGTTAAGGCGGTGTCCCCTCGCAATTGCCCAGCGACTTAGTGCACTGCGCAATTGCTGTTTCAACTGCTGTGCTTGGACAGAGTCACAAAGACAATGTCCGTTGCACTGCTGTTGACGAACAACTTGGACAACTCAAGCAAAGGAAGTCCAACTTTCTTAGCCCAGCTCCACCTCCCTACTCATGATCTCTTCTGGGCTAAGTCGAGGGTCCAACTCCACCTCCCTCCTCTAAGATCTCTTGATCTTTTGATCTCGGCTAGAACCCTGACCCCCATTACTCCCTCCTATTTTGCTTTAAACTGTCTGACCAACGGCTTCAAGCAGTCAACTGTACAAACTAAACCGCTTTTGTGACAATGAAAGAGAGCTAAGCTAATTAACGCTCGAAAAGCGTCTCAGCATAACAAGAAAGACCTGAATCGCCTACAGTACTGTACTATTTAACAAATAAAAACTCGCCTGAATCGCCTACAGTACTCTACTAATTAACAAATAAAAAATCGCCTGAATCACCTACAGTACTGTACTATTTAAACAAATTAAAAATTAAAAATAAAAAGGGGGGGGGGGGGGGTGACGTTGCTAACAGCGTAGTTAGTTGGCGTCCAGGAACCCTTGTCGAATAGCACTTACTCGAGCCTCCGTGGGCTCACGAGCACTGTTAACCAATTCCCAGGGGCTGTGCAATCTTGACCTCATCAGACTCCCCTCGCCGGGAGAGGTAGATCAGCATCAAACAAGAACAAACACTCAGAACCCCGCACGTTGTCATCTTGTTTCGCTCGACCCGAAGGGAAAACCAGAATCCTGCGCCGCCTCGTCGCCTTTCGCCACCCTTGATGGAAGGCATCAGTCCTGCCACCAGTTCTCGCTTTTAACCTGGCTTTAGCTAGAGCCGTTTTACACCTAGCTAGAGCTGCTTCAGAACCTAGCTATACACACCAAACTCTACGGCAGCAAGGAGGAACTGGAGAAGACAGTTACATTCATCTTGCAGACTGGACTCTCAGTGTAGCAGCGATCGAGAAGAAGAAAAACCTAGCTAGAGCTGTTTTATAACTAGCTAGAGCTGCCTCAAAACCTAGCTAGAGTCGTTTTATACCTAGCTAGAACTGTTTGACACCTAGCTAGAGCTGCTTCAAAATCTAGGCAGAGCTGTTTTACACCTAACTATAACTGTTTCAAGCCTAGCTAGAGCTGTTTTACACCTAGCCTAGCTAGAGCGGTTTTACACCTAGCTTTAGCAGTTTCAAACCTAGCTAGAGCTGTTTGAAACCTAGCTATAGCTGTTTCAAACCTAGCTAAGGCTGTTTTACACCTAACTGTCAATCCTAGCTACAGCTTTTTTACATCTAGCTATAGCTGTTTCAAAACATAGCTGGAGCTGTTTGACGCCTAGCTAGAGTTGTTTCAAGCCCTAGCTAGAGTTTATTACACCTAGCTATAGCGGTTTCAAACCTACCTAGAGCTGTGTTACACCTAGTTAGAGCTGTTTCAAACCTACCTAAAGCTGTTTGGATCTAGCCATAACCTGTCAGGACCTAGCCATAGCTGTGTTAAACCTAGCTATAGCTGTTCTGAACCTAGTTAGAACTCTACGTGTTTTAAACTAAGCCATAGATGTTTTAAACCTAGCTATAGCTGTCTTAAAGCTAGCGATATCAGTAGCTGTTATAAACCTAGCTATGATGTGTTTTAAAACTGGCCACAGCTGTTTCAACCTAGTTATAACTTCTTCTTTTTCTTCTTCTTCTTCTTTAACCTAAACGCATAAATGTATGTGGACGCTAATTTCTGTTCCCTTCCCGTTCCGGGTTTTGTGGTCTCCGTGGTATGGTACAACAGATTCTCAAATTAAGGTGCCCTTTTTTATGATTCCAGAATATTATCAAAGATTCCCCATTTTAACCTTCGTATAAAGTAGTATACGAGTCAGGAATCTTGATTTCTTTTTTATTTCTTTAAAAATAAAATAAAAATAAAAATTGCCTTCTCGATTCATTCGACTGCATTTTCCCCAATCTTCTTCAAATATAAAGTGGCGTATCATGAGCAGATAATCAGACGTTGTTGCTTTGTTTTAGCTACAGCATTCTGGCTAGAGTTACTACGATGTCGATTAAGTAACTACAATGCCGATAGCCTCTGACTGGGGCATTCTTTACTCGTCAAAGCAAAGTTAACATTCGCCTTGAAGTGACCCTGTGCAGCTGACGGGAACGTTAATATCCAAAAACTGAGTAAGTTGTCCGGCGTAACGTATACCTTTCTCAAAACACACACCAGCGGAGAAGAAGGGTGGAAGAAAGAAGACTTCAGTTTCTGAGCGGCACTTGCATCCAAGTCTCCTCGCAGTCTTAGGTTGCATGCACATGATATTTGTTGTGCAGAGTTCAGGAGCTGTGTGAAAGTCGAGGTGGCCGTCCTGGGCTCCCCGTCCTATTGAGTTTTCTGGTTTCTGTGGACGTAAAGCAACATTGAACCATGCATGCACATGATATTTGTTGTGCAGAGTTCAGGATCTGTGTGAAAGTCGAGGTGGCCGTCCTTGGCTCCCCGTCCTATTGAGCTTTCTGGTTTCTGTGGACGTAAAGCAACATTGAACCATGCATGCACATGATATTTGTTGTGCAGAGTTCAGGAGCTGTGCGAAAGTCGAGGTTGCCGTCCTGGACTCCCCGTCCTGTTGAGCTTTCTGGTTTCTGTGGACGTAAAGCAACATTGAACCATGCACACGCACTGGTCACAGTTTGTCCCTAATATGTCAACCGATATCCGAGGACATTAAGCTCCACATCATCATCATATCTGTTGTGCCGGTTGTTGATCGTGAATGCTTGGTAGATCTACGGAGCTGTGATTCAGTTACGCAGTTGGCGCCCATCAAGAGCAGGAAAAGTAACCGTGCAGTTCTCGACACAAGTGATTCCCATTGCTCATACTTTCCGATCCTCTACCTCCGGCGCCATGCAAGTGGGATGGAGATAGGTCCCGGAGAACGGGGAAGGGTGTGCGTGGGAGATGGGGCGGGGTGGAGGAGGAGGGGGTAGGGGGGGGGGGGGGGGGTGTAGAGGTAAATAGACACCATATTGTGAATGTCGACACCAGCAGGATTGTGGGTCTGTGTAGGGAGCTAGTGGGGAGTGGAGGAAGGATGGGGAGTTGTATGTATAGACACTAGAGAGAGTGGGAATGAGAGAGAGGTGATGGGGGGGGGGGAGAGAGAGAGAGGCAGACAGACAAACAGACAGACAGCAGACAGACAGACAGATAGACAGACAGACAGACGAGAGAGAGAGAGACAGAGACAGAGACAGAGACAGAGACAGACAGACAGACAAAGAGCATAATATTACTGTGGTATTCAACACGATCATGGGTATGTGTTGGGAGACATTGAGTGGTGGCGGCGGTGGTGGTGAGGAGGGAGCGATGCATATATAACATAATACAGTGGAATGTAAATACCAGCTGGATAATGGGTTTGTATGGGGAGCTAGAGTGGAATGGAAGAAAGGGGAAGACAGTGGTGCATATAATAACAGAGGCCATCATTATTTTGACTGTCGACACAAGCAGAATTATAGGTCTGTGTGCATACTTTGTTCTTCGTTTTGTTTTGTACCTGCTGGGTGCCGGAGTGGCTTCAGGGAACAGAATGAATTGAGACTGGTATGTTGCCGGAACTGAAGTGCTCTCTCTCTCTCTCTCTCCCCCCCTCCTACCGCTCTCTCTCTCTCCCCTACCGCTCTCTCTCTCCCCTACCGATCTCTCTCTCCTCACACACACACACACACACACACACACACACACACACACACACACACACACACACACACACACACACACCTCTTGAGTGCGCTTCAGGAAATAGAATGAATTGAGAATGGTATGTTGCCGGAACTGAAGTGCTCTCTCTCTCTCTCTCTCTCTCTCTCTCTCTCTCTCTCTCTCTCTCTCTCTCTTCTCTCTCCGCCCCTCTCTCTCTCCCCTACTCTGTCTCCCCTACCGCTCTCTCTCTCTTTCTCTCCCCTACCGCTCTCTCTCCTCACACACACACACACACACACACACACACACACACACACACACACACCACACAGCTCTTGAGTGCGCTTCAGGAAATAGAATGAATTGAGACTGGTATGTTGCCGGAACTTAAGTGATCTGTCTCTGTCTCTGTCTCTCTCTGTCACTGTGTTTCTGTCTCTGTCTCTCTCTGTCTTTCTCTTTCCACACACACACACACACACCACACACACACACGCGCGCGCGCGCGCGCGCGCGCGCACTTGTAGAGAGACAGATGAGCACATCAAATGCAGAAGCAGGCAGACGGACAGAGACAGAACGACAGAGAGACAGAAGTAGAGCGAGGGAGACAGACCAAAAGACAGGCAGACTGACTGATGTGTAGTCAGACAGGCAGACACAGACAGCATACACACTTACATGCAATGACGTCTTTACATTCCTTGCCGCCTCCCTTTGGAGCAAGCTGCTATGCAGTATCACGCAGCGAACACGATACTGCACAGGAGGAAGGGAAAAAGTTGTCTTTGTCATGTGGGCACAGCGCATATACTCCTCCTTCCATGTATGTCAGCAACTCTTTGAGAGCGTGTGGCCCACAACACAGAAACCCCGGGGGAGGCCTTTTATCTGAGGGAACACACAGCTCCTCGACACCGGCTGGGATCCTCTTCAAACGCATTGTTGTGGCGAGGATGAAGTGGGGAACAAATCTTGCAAAATTTCAATGGGAGATGGGGCAAGTGCGGACTGCCGGTTCATCAACATCCGATGAAGTTCTATGGATTTTCCGGACCTTCTGCACGAGAACACCCACGATGGAATAGGAAATGCTGGTAAATTTCAACCGAATAATAATTACAATAATAATGATAAGAAGAAGAAAGTATTTATACAACGCAAATTCCTATCCTGAGACACTATTCTCGCGCGCGCGCGCACACTGACAGACAGACAGACAGACAGACAGACACACACACACACACACACACACACACACACACACACACACACACACACACGCGCGCGCGCGCGCGCGCACCCACGCGCGCACACACAACACCACACGCACACGCACACACATACACACACGCACGCATGAACTCACTATTGTGAGAGATAACTGATAGTTCTGGGTTCTCAGCAGAGGGGACCTAAAGTACCGCATCCTCTGTATCCAATCGGTAGCACAGAGAGAGAGAGAGAGAGAGAGAGAGAGAGAGAGAGAGAGAGAGAGAGAGAGAGAGGCATCAAATACAGCAGCATATTTAAAAATGTTAAAAACAAAACAAAACAAAAAAACACAGATTCATCCAAACGCCACATCCGACGATCTACATATTTCTTCTTTTTTTCCTGTAATAACACAGTACACATAAGAAGTTTTTGTTTTTTGTTTTTTTGTTTTGTTTTTATAATTTTGTTGTTGTTTTCCCCCCAGACAACTTAGCTGCTCTTCGTATTTTCCACAAAACAAAGGCAAACCAGCAAACAAGGCCATCATGCGCTTTATTCCATTTTCTTCGACTGGAAATTGATCCAAAGCACTCAGTCACTGACTACCGGAGACGGCGGGGAGAACAAAATGGCGGTATCGCTGCATAACACTCGCACCAGAAGTTGGCTGATTTGGGCAATTACCCACAAATGGAGACACTGAAAATCGTGGAATATTTGTTCGCTTAACCCTCCCTCCTTCCTTTACCCCTCCGGCTATCCGCCCTCCCAATGCAAGCCACCGTCACCTCTTGGCCCGTAGCCGAGAAGCAAATTCCACTAATTCAATAACGTCAATGGTTATTGTGAAAATTATCCTTGCAACTGAACATGCGCCGAGCAAATGAGCCAAGGGAGGGCACTCGAGCGCCCGTTGGGTCCCCGAGGAAGTCAGATGTATTGTGGGAGAGTTGGACCGGAATGACGTTTGGTCGATCACGTGACGTTTGGACGATGGGAGTCCCACTCAGGGGGGTGAATCTGCCGGATGATGGCGTTTGGGTGGAGAGGGAGGCCGGGTAGGGGTGAACAAAAACGTTTAGGTGTGTGTGGGTATATAGCACGGCGTCAGGGTTTTTATTTGCAACCGCACTTATGAGTACAATTGATTCTGTTCGTTCTGTTTTCTTCAGCATCTTAAGACGCAAAAAGTTTGTTTTGTTTTTGTTTTTGTTGTTACGAATAATTTCCGATTTTTAAATATTTTTTTTAGAGGACGTGGAGTTTGAGTACCGTGTATTTACATGCATGCCAGGTGAGAGTTACCGTAGGCGACTCAGGTCTTTGTTGTTGTATTTGTGTTACGTATTTCGAGCGCTACTGAATGAACTCCGAGCAAATGTGTGTTGATTTGTTTTTACGACAAAAACAGCAAGGAACAAATAATTATAATTATGCTCGTTAATAGTCACTCTCTTATAGTAACAAGAACGCAGATATGACACAGTTGTGTCACATTCCGAGATGCTAAATCGTATGTACACGGACGTTAGTTTACTCCTTTCTTACAACTAAACCTTAAAAAAATACAATGTTTGTTTATTCAAATGCTTTCAAACTTTTTCATTGCAAGTTCCTTGGGGAATTTTCTCTTGGAGAAGAACCAGCTGCCACAGCATCTTCACTGCTACCCATTCAGTTGATCGTATCCTAGTATTCTTTGCCATATCTAGGGCAAATATGTGCAGAGTTTCACCACTTCAGGATGTTATAATTATCTGCCTTGGTGGAATCTTTTGGTACGCCAACGCCTGCGTGTGTACCGCACAGGGGGACTAAGGTTGTTGTTTTTATCCGACAGACGATAAACGTAGTAAGTAACGATATTGGACGGAGGATAAATCATACTTTGCAGAAGCTTGGTATTATTTAGTCAAGGTTGTTCAAAATTTCATATTATCCGTTGACTGCGATGATGTATCACAATATGGATTAACCTCGCTATTCTGCGCGCGCGCGCGCGCGCGCGTGTGTGTGTGTGTGTGTGTGTGTGTGTGTGTGTGTGTTCGTGCGCGCGCGCCCTACGATTTGAGGCAATTATCCTGACCGTGTCCTATAGCAATCTTGCACAAAAATGACATGATCAATTAAAAGTACTGCTTAAGTGTATTATGGTCACATCAGTACGCTTATATCAGGGCGAAAAACATTACCGAAGAAGTTTATAAATATACAGGAATGATGATTTTTCGAAAGACTGAAGTTGAAAACTCGACAGAATTTTAACAAAAAGGGAACCAACGCGAGACAGGCGACACGACAGAATTAGCGGGCGAGAAACACAACAAGAACAAAACAGACAAAAAACTGCAACATGCCAAGGACGATTTGACAGTGCGACGGCAGCCGTCACGACGGAGTAAAAGGCCGCAAGAGGAACCACCTCTCATCTTCCCTCCCTCTCTGCTCGCGCCTTTGTCAGTTCAGCGCTCCATTCCTCCACACTCTAATCCCCGAGGGGGCGGGCACTTGAAGGGGCTGGGGCCGTCCCATGGGAGGAGCCAGACAGCTAGGAGGGGGGTGTCCCCGCGGCTGGCATGTTTACAGAGGGACGATTTGACAGCACAATATTTGCTGCTTGAGACTCGTCATCTTCTATAGTCAAGTTTAAGCTTCGTAGCCTGGGCGATCGGTCACGCCGTGACTGAAGGAAAGAACTTTCCGTCGATTTTCTAACTCAAGTCGTGGGTTGAATGGAATGGAGCACAGTGCACACAAGGAGAGGCGCTCGCTACTTATTTTGATCTCTGTGTCTCTGTCTCTATCTCTGTCTGTTTCTCTGTCTCACTGTCTGTCTCTCTCTGTCCCTCTGTCTGTCTCTCTGTCCCTCTGTCTGTCTGTCTCTGTCTCTGTCTCAGTCTATCTGTCTCTGTCTCTGTCTCAGTCTCTATCTCTCTGTCTCTGTCAGTCTGTGTGTGTGTGTGTGTGTGTGTGTGTGTGTGTGTGTGCGTGTGTGTGTGCGTGTGCGTGTGTGTGTGTTCTTCATAGTAATACTAATAATAGTGGGTAGTTAAAGCGCCTAACCCGAACATGCCCTAAACGCTTTACACATTCTTTAAATGTACACATTTTCAAGACTCGATGCATACAACACCCACACACACACACGCAAACAAGCACGCACGCACACACACACACACACACATACACACGCAAACACGCAAACACACACACACACACACACACACACACACACACACACACACACACACACGCAAACACGCACACACACACACACACGCACACGCACACACACACACACACGCACACACACACACGCGCGCACATATTCCTATCTCAGGGCAATGGGACTGAAGAAAAGGTTTTTGCAAAAAGAAAGGTTTTCCAGGAAGATTTGAAAGAACTGACAGAGGTAGAATGACGGACAGAAACTGGGAGTTGGTCCCAGATAGTTGGAGGCTGGTAGGAAAAAGAGCGCTGACCATTGGACTGCCTATTGAGAGGAAAATTAACCAATGGCAGTAGAACCAAACGTCTTGTGTGACACTAATGGTACAGCCTGTGTATACATGTGTATACGCTATATAGCAGGCATGACAATAATAATA
This sequence comes from Alviniconcha marisindica, assembly GCA_018857735.1. Classification (NCBI taxonomy): domain Eukaryota; kingdom Metazoa; phylum Mollusca; class Gastropoda; family Provannidae; genus Alviniconcha; species Alviniconcha marisindica. The sequence continues at coordinate 895,930 of JABMCL010001228.1, forward strand.
GGCATATAGATATGTGTGTCATCGATGCAGTTTGCGTGCATGCGTTTGTGCATCACCAAAGCAAATTCCTGTGCACATTTTAATATATCTATATCTATATCTATCTATCTATATATATATATATATATATATATATATATATGTATATATATATATATATATATATATATATATATATATATACTGGTGCTCTTTATACTGGCAAATGACAAATAAATATCCTTGTACTGTATCCTGGTATATACATATGTGTATATATCCGCCAGCTTATATATACACCAGGTTACAAGACAAGGATATGTTTGCCATTTGCCAGTATATATGTCTCAACAGCTTAACTCTATGTGACTTGCTGGCTCATCTTCACGGCTATTTGCTTGGTGACGCCTTTACACGTGTCGACAGTGTAATTTAAGACATGACGGTAACGTCCGAATGACACTAATCGATTAGAGACAGTCGAGGTGTCAAAAACGGCGCATCTCATTATCATCTCAGACTCGACCCCTTTCTCCGCCCTGCGCTATTGTTATATGAAGAGGCAAGAGCAACACTTGCATGCCGAGCTCAGGAAGCTGTGTGAAAGGTCGAGGTGGCCGTCCTGGGCTCCCCCATCCCTAATAGTCCTTAATAATCATGGTCTCTGTGGACGTAAAGCAACATTGAACATGAGCTGCATTCTCGTGGAGCTCCCCGCGACGGTCTGAAGTACTCTTCAGAACCGCCGCTGTTGTCAGTTGTTGGGATACCTGCTAACGTCCCAGCCTCCCTACCATCTCACCACCTGTGTCTTCTGTTACCCCGACCCCCTACCGTCCCCCAACTCACAACAAAGTGACGTGACTTAGGCAGCCGTGACAAGAGCTGCCACCGGAAGACAATAACCTGTCACTTTCTCTCGCTGCACGCGCTCGGCGTGTGCGCTACGTAAACAAACTAATAACGTACCACTAGAGGAAGGAAGCTCGTGCACGGCTTGCGCCGGCCTCGTGCCTGCCTCACGCTAAACTATCAATAAGGGCCCGGTTTGAGCAGCGGTGCGGGGTGTTGGTTTGAGTAAATGAGCTCAGCGAGACAGAGCTGTGGCTGGGGCGGTATCCGTGAAGAGCAAAAACAAGCCCTGACACGCAACCGCCGCAGGGGAGGAAGGACAGTAGGAGGCTAGAAACCAGCTCTTCGTCTGCTGCTTTGCAGTGCATGTATGGGGGCTAGCTCCCGCCGGCATCTCTCTGTTTCTCGTTTTCGTTCCCCGACCCCCCCTTCCCTCCTCTTTTTTGTGGTTGTTGATGTTGTTTTGCTTTGCTTTTGTTTTAAGTTTTGTTGTTGTTGTTGTTGTTGTTGTTGTGGTGGTGGTGGTGGTGGAGGTGTGTGTGTGTGTGTGTGGTGTGTGTGTGTGTGTGTGTGTGTGTGTGTGAAATGACACCACCATTCCGCCAAAAAACCAACAAACAAACAACAGCAACAAAACCAACAAAAACAGAATAAAAAAATAAAAAAATAAAAGCCGAGAACCAACAAACACACACACACACACACACACACACACACACCACACACACACACACACAACA
>JABMCL010001228.1:905000-932500 GCA_018857735.1 Alviniconcha marisindica
CCTTTCTCTTTCTGAGTGCATGGCAGGAGTCGAGAACTCTAGTGTAACTTGACACGGATTAATCTCCCTCTAATCCATCATGAATTTTAAAGCGCGCTGCTTTCCCGCTAATTTTTCCCACTTCGCCTTTCTAAATCGTTCCTTTATGAGGTTAAAACTCCGCTGGAGGATACAGTCGCTCAGTTTTCTTCTTCTCTGTCTCTCTGTGTCTCATGTGGAAACTCTAGAAACCTTATTCGCCGCAGATTCAGTGTGCGGCACTTTGTCAATGGTTTGTAATTTTCACTCCATCTGTTTTTGTTGATGTTGTTTTTTAAGTATGCCTCTCATCCGATTTAGGTATTTGTTGTCTGTAATTATCGCAGTTTTCCGTTAGTCGCAAAAAAATGAGAGAGAGAGAGAGAGAGAGAGAGAGAGAGAGAGGAGAGAGAGAGAGAGAGAGAGAGAGAGAGAGAGACAGACAGACAGACAGACAGACAGACAGACAGACAGACAGACAGACAGAGACCGAAACAGAGACAGACAGACAGGCAGGCAGGCAGGCAGGCAGGCAGACAGACAGAGACAAAAACAGGGAGACGGAGACAAAGAAACAGATACAGACCGATACCCAAAACAGACACAGACAGACAGACAGGCCAATATAATTATTAAATACGAACGCAGGAGAGAAAAAGGTTGTTTGTTGTCACTGAAGCCGAAGCCAGGAGCGAATCCTACCAATCCAATCCCACTAATGGAGGCAATGATTGAGTTGTGATTACACAATATGGGCGTGGGCCTGGCCAAGATGGTCGTAGCTTTACGCCCCTTTGAGTGGCCAGCCAAGCTGTATCATTACGCTAAAAACCCGGCGAGCTCATCGCGCGAGCTTTGATGAAGAACTTTATGGAGCCCGTTTACGACGTCACTAACACACAAGTAGAACGCCCGCGCTCACCTAACTCAAAGAAAATTGCCTCCGCGCAGCTCGTCAGCCTTCATTTAGACGTCTGCAGCGGAGAGCGAGGGAAGAGGAGGAGGACGGTTTAGAGCTCTCGGACTGTCTTGCCTCCCGCTCTCTTTCTTGTCCAATTTTCCGTCATTGCTCCTGGCTTACAGGAGGTGTCTGGCGGAACAATGCCAAGAGTTGTGTCCCCTGACTTTGATGCTGTCGTATAACTGGGAGGCATGAAATGCCTTGTTTGTTTGGAGAGATCGAGACGGCGTCACACAGGGTTGGGTCTGAAAGGCGACAGGGCCTGGCTAACGGAGAGCACTAAAACTTGACACCACCAAAAAAGACACACCGAAACAATGACGACGACGACGACGACGGAGCCAGAAGAGTCTATGAAACGTTTTTATTAAAGGCTCGGGGTGTTTGATAGAAACCCCCCCCCCCCCCACACACACACACACAAACACCCTGCTCTCTACCCCCTCCTCCCCACCGTCCTCGCACCCCCGAAACCCAAGGTGCGTTAATTCACTTCTGATGCTGCTTTATCGCCCTTGATTTACCTCGGATGCCACTTTCTCTCCCTTAATTTACCCCGGATCCAGACCATCCTGCGTCCCCCGGGATGCGCGAGAAGAAAGGGGTGGCATTTGCTCGATGTGTTTGAAGAAGGGATTTTTCTTTACCTTTTGGAATCAAATGTAATTTGCTTGACCACACGGGCTGTATACGCCGAAAGCGTTTGTGGCCAGCGTGGCGTCACACAGGGTTGGGTCTGAAAGGCGACAGGGCCTGGCGAACGGAGAGCACTCAAACGCTGTGTGAAAGCAGAGCTCAGACGCTGTGTGAAAGTCGAGGTGCCCGTCCGCTGGGCTCCCCGTCCGTAATAAGCCTGATGGTTTCTGTGGACGCTGAGCAACACTGAAAGGAATAGTAAGTAAGTAAACACGGTGCTTAACGTCCACAGAAACCATAAGGCTTATTAGGGACGGGGAGAAGGGCGGGAAGGGGGTGTGGAGGTGGGGGGAGAGGGAGATTATATACCTATCGCTACACTGTCACCACCAGAATGATTCCTGCATTAAGATGGGCAGCGATGAGAGCCATGTTAATGTTTCAGTAGGAAGCGATGGACAAAGTCACAAGACAGTGTCCACGAACCACAACCTTTTTTGAAGAGAAAGGAGAGCCGAAGCGGTATCGAACCGAGGTCCTTCCGCTTACCAGCCTAACGCCTTACCGCTAGGCCTAATCAGCTCACTCTGAAAGGAAAAGTTGATGATGACGATGAAGTAATGCTTAATGTCCTCGGATGTCGGTTGACATATTAGGAACAAGCTGAGACCAATGCCGAAGCATGGTTCAATATAGCTTTACGTCCACGGAAACCAGAAGGCTCGTTAGGACGGCCAGCCCAGCCCAGGACGGCCACCTCGACTCTCACACAGCTCCTGAACTATGAAAGGAAAAGTAAGTAAGTAAGTAAACATGGTGCTTAACGTCCACAGAAACCATAAGGCTTATTAGGGACGGGGAAAGGAAAAGCCAAGGACCTATATATTTATAGGTCCATGGGAAAAGCAGCCACGCAAGGGCCGGGGCGTCATGGTCCGATTTGTGACTGAGGATCTGATGTCAGCGGGGTGTCGACGTATTTTTACCACGTCTTCGCAAAGAAGGAGCGATTGCGCAGCTATAGTTAGGTAGAACGAGACAGAACTCAGTTTTATTTGTATAGCGCTATGTATGTTGTTGTGGGACAGAGGGAGGTAGGATATGTGTGGAAGGAGAGAGAGAGAGAGAGAGAGAGAGAGAGGAGAGAGAGAGAGAGAGAGAGAGAGAGAGAGAGAGAGAGAGACAGACAGACAGACAGACAGACAGACAGACAGACAGACAGACAGACAGACAGACAGAGACAGAGACAAACAGACAGACAGACAGACAGACAGACAGAGAGACAGACAGTCAGACAGTCACACAGACACAGACACAGATAGACAGACGGACGGACAGATAAACAGGACAGAGGTGATAAGAGACGAGTCGTCTGGTTTTATTAGCGATACATCCGTGAAAATAGTTGAGTTAACTTTTAGTGTCTGGTTCTCTTGGACAGTTGCATTCGACAGTCATCTTTCACATCAGCAAAATACTTCTTGTCTGACCTGGATAAGTGAATGATTTCGTATGAACGTGTTTCGATTGTGGCGTCTAGTTTAACGTATGTCCTTGACATCAATGTTCAAATCCTGTATCTCCGTTAATGTGTGTGATTCAATAAATTTCACAGGTTGAACAAATGATCATTCATAATGCGATTAAATCCACATGAGAAAGTGTTTTTTTCTATAGATATTTTAAGCGTCACGACTTTACAACGCAGTGGTTGGGGACAAAGAAGCATACACTTTCAGGTCTCACAACCACACACCGTCAGAAGCACAATGAGTTAAAGTATACATATATATATACACACACAGACACAGACACACATCATAGTTCAGGAGCTGTGTGAGAGTCGAGGTGGCCGTCCTGGGCTGTCCGTCCTAGCGAGCCTTCTGGTTTCCGTGGACGTAAAGAATTATTGCACCGTGCTTCGGCATTGGTCACAACTTGTCCCTAATATGTCAACTGACATCTGAGGACATTAAGCTTCACTTCACTCACTCACTCACTCACTCACAGACACACAGACACAGACACAGACACACAACACACACACACACACACACACACACACACACACACACACACACACACACACACCACACACACACACACACACACACACAACAACAACAACAACAACAACAACAACAACAACAACAACAACAACACCAGAGGTCAAAAAACGGGTGAAACAAAAACAGATCCAGAAAGTAATAAAAGCAATTATAATATTCTAAAAATGTTGATCTGCTTTAAATAGTCAAAATAGATATAATCCAAATTCTCCAACAACATCCTCAGTGACCGAGCTGTGAAATGGAGCTCCCTTGCTTCAGTCGAAACAGCAAAATAGGTTCTGTAGTAAGCAACTCATCACATGGGATGAACACAGATGGCTCTGAGAGAGAGAGAGAGAGAGAGAGAGAGAGAGAGAGAGAGAGAGAGAGAGGAGAGAGAGAGAGAGAGAGAGAGAGAGAGAGAGAGTTATTTTAAGTGTGCCAGAAAGTATGTGAGAGATACTATAAAATGACTTAAGTATTATCGTGCGAGTGTCCGTCATTTAGTGTGTACGAATATTTATGTTAGTATATGCGCGTGCATGTGTATTAGCGTGTATGAGGTACAAATCAGGTGACAGTGTCTGCAGATACACATATATGTTTATGTTTGTTTATGCGACTGCAAACAAATGTATATTCAAATGTGTTTTTAAAAAAGAAAGAAGAAAAAAAAGGTCAGTTATTGTTATGGTATAATTTATTGATATGCGTTATCTTGATAATCGTAAGATCAGTCACTTTAATGAAAGGACTTCAAATAAAAAGAAAGAAAAATTATTACAATTTATCGTATTACCTTATCATTGTATATTATATATACTACTTGCTTGTCTGCCCCCTCCCGCCCCCCTCCCCGCCCCCCCCCTCCCCCCCCCCCCCCCCCCCCCCCCCCCCCGTCCATACAGTTCGATCTAGACTTTATTGTATTGCAGGTAGTATATATCACTGTATGTGTTATATATAGCATGCTCGTATCCCTATAATTATGTAACAATATAAAATAAAATAAATTAAATCCGAATTACATTCTGAGAACAATAAGATTAAGAGTGAATAAATCATTACAGCTTCACATTTTCTACCTTCCTGGTTCATTCAACTTCATTTTCCCACTCCTCTTTCAATATGACATTAAAATCCAATTACTACTACTTTCAACATGATGTGCTGCATGATTTGAACGTGTTTAAAGGTTTTACCCCCCCACCCCCCCCACCCCCACCCCCCTGTCTCTGTTTCTGTCTGTCTCTCTGTCTCTCTGTGTCTCTGTCTGTCTGTCTCCCCCCCCCCTCTCAAATGAATAATCATGTTCATATTCACTAGACCATGCTGTTAGTTATTTGCCTTTTTAACCGCTTCCTTTTTGTTGTTGTGCTTTTTGGCTTTTGGTTTGCTTTTCACTTTTGACAACAATTTGCCGTATTGTCATCGTGAATGTATATGCAATTACCTTTTCATCTATAGGTAACACTCAAATAAGCATATTGATTTGGAGTTCCCTGTACTTGTTTGTTGAGTTTATGATTAAGATGTACGAATACATTTTGTTTAAACCAACAGTGGATCAGTTTTCACTTGTAAAACCATCCGTGTTGACTGTGCGGTAAAAAGACAGTTTCCTATCTTGTGATGTAATAAATCCTCCTTTTTCCCCAGACGTGAACTTTGCGTTTAAATGTACTCAATTAATAAATCTGTCAGTCAGTCACTTAAAGAATCAGACAGTCAATGAACTGTACAAAATATGAAAAATCATATTCAATGATTTTATAGTAAAGATGGCTATGGTTTTTCATGCATTTCAACACAGGATGATACAGTCTAGGAGAGAGGGAGAGAAAGGAAGGAAGGAACGCCCAGCCAACCAAGAGGGTTATATCACAGAGAGAGAGAGAGAGAGTTTCAAAACAAAATGAAGGTGGAACGATGATAACTACAGTGTACGTTTTTGGCAAAAGAACAAACAAACAAAATGCGTTTGCAAAATTTATTTATTTGGCTCTATGGTGCTTAATATTCTGTCTGATGTATTCAAATAAACCTTGATTGCCTTTTGTTTCTTTATTATTAGATTTTTTCTTCCTGAATAAGTATATGATTATGACAATACTGCTTGCAACAGTACTGCCTGCCTAAATCGGACAGATTTTGATCATTTGGCTGAGCGTTCTTGATTCGCAATACCCGGGGAAAGAGGAGGGGTCTTCCCCCGCTGCGAATTCACATGAAAATTTTAAAAAATATACGTAGAGAAAATACATCCGGTTATTATATTTTATGGTCAATGGAACTGACATGAATAGCACGTTAAGAAAAAATATTCACCACAGACAATTTACTCAGTGTATTGCAGTGTGTGAATGCTGTGCTTTACCGTTGAAACTTGTCTATCGTTCGGTGTTTGGGATTTGATCGTGATCTGTTTATAGTGTTACCTCTGCTTTTCTTTACTGTCCTTGTCATAGTACTGTTATACAAGCTAGCGATGTGAAATAATGTTTAAGCCAAAAGACAGAATCTCTTCAAAGGGTTAGAGATGTACATAGGATAAAGAACTAAAAACGGTAGTGGAAAACAAGGTTAGGCGGGAAAACCCAGCCGTTAAAAACATGGACAAAATAAAAATGTGTCTTTTGAGTCACTCGAATTCCACAATAAAAAGGACAAGTAGACAGTACAACACAACAAAGGTAAGAGTATACGTATAACACGGAGTAAAACGTAGTAAAACATCATAAAACATCGCTTCTGAGATCGATTAAGTGCATAGATCTACATTACTCATATTCCAACTCTCCATCGCCTTTACATTCAAGCAGCCAGAACACACACACACACACACACACACACACACACACACACACACACACACACACACACACACACACACACGCACACACGCACACACGCACGCACGCACGCACGCACCCACACGCACGCACGTACGTACACGCGCGCGAGCGCACACACACCCACACCCACACGCACACACACACCCTAACTCTTTTTTTTTTTAAAGATAATAATAATAATAATAATAATAATAATAATAATAATAATAATAATAATAATAATAATACCACGACAATCCATATTAATCACAATAGTAATACCATCAGCCTACAGTCACGGCAATCGTCATAGAAGTATAACAGGACATACATGTGAAGACTCGACGGCGCAATGGTCTCTATGCCATAAGTGAAAAACTTTAACATAACAACTATTCAAGCTGCACCGCTGAAAAAAGGTGTTTGTGTGTGTGTGTGTGTGTGTGTGTGTGTGTGTGTGTGTGTGTGTGTGTGTGTGTGTGTGTGTGTGTGTGTGTGTGTTGTTGTTTTTGTCGTTGTTGTTGTTGTTGGTTTTCGACGCTGTCATCAACAACAACAACAACACACACAAAAGCGGTTGACTGTGCATTAAAAGCCCAGTAAGCAGTCAAGCACAGTAGGCCTACATTGAAACTGCTAGTTGTCGATACTGATGATTCCTCCTTTTTTTCTTCCTCTTTCTCTTTCTTTCTTTCGTTCTTTCTTTCTTTCGTTCCTTCTTTGATGTTTTTGTTGCTGCTGCTGCTGTTACTGTTGTTGTATCCTTATTCTTTTTCTGACGGTATTGTTTTTTTCCAATGCTTCGTCGCGTTTTTTCAAACGATTGATTATCTCAAGACGGCGTAACTTGACTAAACTCGCCCCAAAACTCTTTCTCCCAGTCAGGGAGCTTTTTGTTGTTGTTGCTATGTTATCAAAATTTCGTTTCGTTTTTGTTGTTGTTGCTGACAGTATTAGAGGATTTTTTTATTTAAAAAAAATGTTTTTTTGGACAGAACTGTTAACCCAAAACAAACGTAAAGTCCTTTAAAAACAAATACATTTCCACTAATATAGCACACTGCGGAAACTCGATCTGTCGTCGCTTTGGTGGGGAAGGTTAAAACTGTCGTGGTGAAATTACGATACTGATCGTGCTCAAGACAGGGAAGTCAATAACTTTGCCGCTTTGAAATCTTACTAAACTTTGGTTCATTTCGTCGCCAACGGCTCCCCCCCCCCCCCTCTCTCTCTCCTCTCTCTCTCTCTCTCTCTCTCTCTCTCTCTCTCTCTCTCAGTCTCTCTCTCTAGCCTAGCAAAGATTAGTTGTTAGAGAGGTTTGACAGAGCCTAAACTACAAGTCTTGTAAAATAAAGTTCTCTCTCTCTCTCTCTCTCTCTCTCTCTCTCTCTCTCCTCTCTCTCTCTCCCCCTCCCTCCCTCTCTCTCCTACACAACTGCACCCACCCACCCCTCTCTCTCTCACACACACACACACCCACCATCTCTCTCTCTCTCTCTCTCTCTCTCTCTCTCTCTCTCTCTCTCTCTCTCTCTCTCTCTCTCGTCAGTTTGACTACCGTACTTTCTGGCAGCGGCCGACTGAAGACTTGACTGAGAGAGGAAGGGAGGGAGCGGGGAGGCAAGAAGCAGAGCCCTAGTGGTGCGGCGGTACGGCGGTGATGCCGAAACAACTGCGGCAGCACGTGACAACATCAAGTTGCAGAAACAGACCCGGAGCCTCTCCTCCTCGCCGCGTTGAGAGAGATGGCACGCGCCAGGCGGCCTATCAGGCCACAAGAGCTTTCCTTCCTCACTTACCGCCCCTAGGAAAATGGCGTCACTTCCAAATTAACATTGACCCTCGTCGGCCTCTGATTGGCCCTCTGCTGGCTCCTCGCGCCCATCGCGCCCGCTGAGGGGCGGTCTCCGAGGCAGCGCCGCTGTAACGCGCGTGCCGATTGGCTGACGGGTCCCTGTGACGGCGGGCCGCCGCCTCTCGTGGGAGGGTGGATTCCTGGGGGAGGGGCGCGCGAGCAGCGAGTGAAGAAAGCAACAAAAGGAGTACCCGAGAGACTGGGGGCCAGAATTGCTCTACCACTCGGGGACGACTCGGCGCTGGCAGACACTCATTGAGGGAGATTTGGAGATAGAGTAGCACTGGTGGCAGCGTGCAGCACAGAGACGAGACTAGAGAGAGAGAGAGTGAGCGAGAGAGCGAGAGAGGAAAGAGAGAGCGTGAGGCGAACGAACCGCGCGGGGAGACAGCGCTCAAGTGTGAGGACCGAAGACGACCCACGCTTAGGGAGAAGAGCGGTGGGAGTCCAGTGACAGCGCTGCTCTATGGAGACCTGTTCCCACCTCAACTGCACGCCAACCGCTATCACCCACTGACCTCTTCTCCTTCTTGGACCAAGCCCTTTCCTCTCATCTTATGCAGCCCGGTTCCGGGGCGATTTTATCGACGGAATTAACACTTCGTTAGCTGTTGGTTTTTTGTGCGCGGATGTTGGTTTTTCTTCAGTTCTGGGTCGTTTTTACCGTTCCGGTTTGTGGAGGATTCCCTGCCCAAGCGATATGAAGAGCATCGTCTGTGAAATAGCAGACAGCAAACAGTAGCCGATTTTCTCTCTCAGCTCGGGGATTTCTCTTGCTGTGAAGAAGGAGACTGCGGCAACTTGTTGTTTACCCACCGTGACGGTGATGCTAGCCACACAGCAGCAGCACCAGCGCCACAGCTCAACCAGATAGTCCGTGTTTGATTTGCCTCGTCATTTTCGTCTCTTCCTTCCTTCCTTCCTTCCTTCCCTCTGACCACCAGCCCGAACCCCTTCCCCTCCCCGTCCCTCCCCTTCCACCGAAGTATCATCGTCCCTCTCTTCAGTGTTGACACACGAGCGAAGCGGCTTGTGTTTACCTCCAGGGTGTTGCAGTCGTCGTATCGTTGCACGCAACGGTCGTAGGGCCGGCCGCAGCGGCGTCGCTTTCCGTCCCTCGACGGCGGATGGTGGTGGATGACAGGACACTCCGACGTCGTCGTTTCTGCACCACCAGGGACCGCGTGACGACCATTTGCCCGGTGCCAGAGACAGGAGCGTGTGTTGCATGTTCGGCTTGGGAGAACCGGAGCACCCCCCGCTTGTCAGCCGGGCCCCCCTGTCCCCTATGAAAGAAGAAGGGCTGAACACTCAGCTCTCCGCCATCAGAAACTGGATGCAACCCACGGTGATCGACCAAGGCGGGGGCAGGTTGGTATTTTCTGAAGTCTGACAGAATCATTGTCTAGATATTGCACTGTGTCGCCCTGATATAACCGTACTGGGGGCAGGTTGGTATTTTCTGAAGTCTGATATAATAATTGTATAGTTACTGCACTGTCACCCCTATAGGACCGTACTGGGGGAAGCCTCGTGTTTTCTGAAGTCTGGTCGAATAACTGTATAGTTACTGCACTGTCTAATTGTATAGTTACTGCACTGTCACCCTTGTATGACCGTACTGGGGGCAGCCTCGTGTTTTCTGAAATGTGATAGAATAATTGTATAGGTACAACACTGTGTCGCCCTGTTATAACCGTACTTGGACAGCTTCGTATTTTCTGAAGTCAGATGGAATAATTATATAGTTACCGCACTAGTCTGACAGAATAATTGTGTAGTTACTGCACTGTGTCGCCTTAACATAGCCGTACTGGGGGCAGCTTCGTATTTTCTGAAGTCTTATAGAATAATTGTATAGCTACAACACTGTCGCCCTGTTATAACTGTACAGAGGGCAGCTTCGTATTTTCTGAAGCTTGGCAAAATAATTGTATAGTTAAAACACTTTGTCTCCCTGACATAACCGTACTGGGGACAGTCTTGTATTTTCTGAAGTCTGATAAAATAATTGTATAGTTACAGCACTGTCACCCTTATAGGACCGTACTGGGGGCAGCCTTGTGTTTTCTGAAGTCTGACAGAATAATTGTATAGCTGCAACACTGTGACGCCCTGTTATAACCATATTGGGGGCAGCTTCGTATTTTCCGAAGTTTGATAGAATAATTGCATAGCACTGGGTCGCCCTGTTTTAACAGTACTGGAGCAGCTTCGTATTTTTTGAAGCTTCATAAAATAATTGTATTGTTACTACACTATGACGCCCTGTTATAACCGTACTGGGGCCAGCTTCGTATTTTCATAAGTCTGATAGAATAATTGTATGGTTGCTGCTCTGTCGCCCTGTTATGACCGTACTGGGGGCTCCCTGATATAACCGTATTGGGAGCAGCTTCGTATTTTCTGAAGTCTGATAGAATAATTGTATGGCTACAGCAGTGTCGCCCTGATAACACCATACTGGTTGACTGGGCATAAAGCATCAAGTTACTCACTTACTTACTACGGCATTGCGAATCACATGGTTGATGTTGCATAAAGCTCGAAGTTATATACTTACGTACGATATAGAAAATAATGTACAGCACTGTGTCGTAGGATCTGTAGCCGTCATGAGTTGATTTATATGTGATTTATAGGTTATGTACTATATATAAAATAATGTACAGCGCTATATCATAGGGTCTGCAGTCGTCATGCGAATCACGAATTGATTTATAGGTTATGTGCGATATATAAACATATAATGAGTTTAAATCAAGATATATATGTTATAGCGTATACATTCTCTCTTCATGCGAAGCACGAGTTTAAATCAAGTTACATACGATATATAACTCTGCAGCACTGTGTCATAGAATCTACAGTCTTCAAGCGAAGCACGAGTTGATTTATAGATTATGTACTATATATAAACATACAGCAATGTGTCTTTGGGCATACAGTCTTCATGCGAAGCACGAGCTGATTTATAAGTTATGTACGATGTACAAATTTATACAGTCTTCATGCGAATCACAAGCTGATTTGTGCGTTATGTGTGATATAATATATATATCTGTGTCATATGATCAAAGTCTTCATGAGAAGGACGAGCTGATTTTGGCTATAAGTTAGTTTGGAGATTTTAACATCTCGTCAACCGCACAGAGTCACTTTAGGATGAAGGGATGCTATGTAAATTATGTACTATATGCCGCTTTTCACACACACACACACACACACACACACACACACACACACACACACACACACACACACACACACACAACCACACACACACAAGCACGCACACACGCGCGCGCGCACGCACGCACCACACGACACACACACACACACACACACACCAACGCGCGCGAGCGCCACGGCACACAACACACACACACACACACAACACACACACACACACACACACAACACACACAACCATACAACACACACACACACACACACACACACACACACACACACACACACACACACCACACACACACACACACACACACAAAGCACACACAACACACACCACACAAACACACACACACACACACACACACACACACACACACACACACACACCAACACACACAAACGCATACACAACAAACACATCACACAACAAAACGATATACCACGCACATACAAAAAATACAAATACAACTTGATGGTGATAAACATTGATTTGTTACGCAGTTTAAGTAGCATATATACTCCACAGAGAAAACGATATTACGCACGGCAGTTATACAATAAAATAAAATACAACGTTATAGCCGCTGCATAAAGAAATTTGCCTTTTGGTTCGTGATTTACATAAAACATTCAATACATTTTACAATAAAACATTCAACAGTTCAATTAAATATGGAGTTGAGAAACCGCTCGTATTGGAATTACCATAGACTTACAAAGCACTGTTCGGTATTGAACAATATCTGTGACTTTGTGTGCGACAGTAAACTTCGTCTTGTAAACAGACATGTATGCCACTCCTCACTACATGCAATACATCTCTTGGGTATGCAGAATTCTATAATACAGGAAACAGAATCAACTGAAGATATAATTTTAAACGGGCGAATGAACGAAAAATGCAAGAGAGGATTTGTCCTTTTTTCTCTCTCTCTCTCTCTCTCTCTCTCTCTCTCTCTCTCTCTCTCTCTCTCTCTCTCTCTCTCTCTCTCTCTCTCTCTCTCTCTCTCTCTCTCTCTCTCTCTCTTTTTAGAGAAAGAACGAAAACAACTGAAAGAAAGCCGCTGCAACTTTCCCCGACACCGATTCGCAAAACCGTTTTATTTCACGCGCATTTAACTTGCAAATAAAATGTAAATGAAAGTTATTAAAACAAAAAACAGCAACAGATGAATTGATTCGAAATCGGCAGTTTTTTGTTTTGTTTTTGTTTCTTGCACGCGACCGTTCTGCATACACATGTGTGTGTGTGTGAGAAAGGTCGTTCTGCATACTGATATATATATATATATATATATATATATATAGAGAGAGAGAGAGAGAGAGAGTGAGAGAGAGAGAGAGAGAGAGAGACGTCAAAATAAAATATATATGATGTAAGGCACAGCTCCCATTCACTAAATGGGAAATTGTAAAGTGCGTTTAAAAAAAAAATCGGTCCTATAAAGTACGTAAATATCATGCAGGACGATTTCTCTTGAATTTTTTGCTAGGGCGACCAGTACGTTGAGTCTCTCTCACCTTCCCTCCCTCTCCTCCCCCCCCCCCCCCCCCCGCCCTCTCCCGCTCCCTCCCTCTCTCCCTCCCTCCCTCCCTCTCTCGCCCCCTCCCTCCCTCCCTCCCACCCCACTCTCCCTCTCTCCCTCCCTCCCTCCCTCCCCTCTTTCTCTCTCTACCTCCCCTCTCTCTCTAATAGAGCACATCGTCCGAATGACAAATAAACAACCCAACATGGTCGAAGAGTATAACTTATGGACATGACTAAGTAAGTAAGTAAGTAAGTAAGTAAGTAAGTAAGTAAGTAAGTAAGTAAGCTAACTACACTGACTGACTGACTGACTGACTGACTGACTGACTGACTGACTGACTGACTAACTAACTAACTCACTCCGGCATAGCGCAATCAGCTGATAACACTAGAAGACAATAGCCAATCGGGGGAAATCTAGGTCAGCTGCCCGGACCATACCTCCTAACGCTATTGCTGTCAACACAGTGTGCGCCCGATTGCCCCCTTACTGCTCCGAGCTCTCGTAAGAGGCAGGGCACCCAGGGGACACATTGCGAACCGTGGGTCTTGTATATTACTGCCACAAACACAAAACTGGACAGTGCCAGTCGGACAGTGCCGGTCGGTCTGGCCTAGCGGTAAGGCGTTAGGCTGGTGAGCGTGAGGACCTCTATCGGTTCGATTCCGCTTCGGCTCTCCTTTCCTCTTCAGACGTTGTGGTTTATGGATACTGTCTTTGTGTGACTTTGCCCCCCCCCCCCCTCTCCTCCACCTCTCCATTCTTCCCCTCCCCCCCCCCTTCCCCTCCCCCCGCCCCCTCCTCCCCCGCCCCCTCCCCACACACAAGCACACAATTAAAGACACATTAAAATGACCTTCACTGCTGACTGTCTTAATGCTGAGTCAATCTGGTGGTGACAGTGTAAGGTGCTAGGCAATGTCTTCCTCCTTCCCTGCCTCTCCCCGTCAGAAACTCTTCGGAGAAAACTCGGCGATAAACAAGTTGAGCAAAACAAAAATACTGGACAGTGCATCGTATACGGAGTAACCCCTGGTACTGACACAAAACTGTGTTATAGCTGAATTGTGTGTGAGAGCAAAAACAGAAAAAGAGACAGACAGAGACAAACAGACAGACAGACAGAGAGAGAGAGAGGGAGGGAGAGAGAGAGAGAGAGAGAGAGAGAGAGAGGAGGGGGGGAGAGGGAGAGAGAGAGAGAGAGAGAGAGAGAGAGAGAGAGAGAGAGAGAGAGAGAGAGAGAGAGAGAGAAGGAGCAATGTGTAGTGTGTGTGTGTGTGTGTGTGTGTGTTGTGTGTTGTGTTGTGGTGTGTGTCTGATTGTGTGTGTATGTTTGTGTGTATGTCTATAGTTCTAAACACGAAAGTCTTAACTTTGATCGTATGGTATGTTATAGGGTTGTTGCATGTATGCATTCAGATTTCGCGTTGTGGGCATAATTATAATCAAATATCGCGGACACCGCCTGTGATACTTGGCTTTGCATGCCCTACGCACTAACAAGTAGAACGGCGTGGCATCACTGCCCGTTTTAATTAATGCAGAATTCTTGTGGTACTAACAAGGCCAAGGCCCATCCTCTCATGTATTCTTCTGTTCTACAGTAAGTAAGTAAGTAAGTAAGTAAGTAAGTAAGTAAGGAGGGAAGGAAGGAAGTAAGCAACTTGGTGTTTTACGCCCAGTCAACCATTACGGTTATATCAGGGCGAGTTGTTCTACAGATAAACGGGTCTTCGTTGGATATAGTATAGACATCCCTTCCCCCTACCCCCCCCCCCCCCCCCAATCCCCCCACCCGCTCCTCAAGAAAGTCCACAGCACATAGCGAAGTTCGAAATCCCTGGAGATTGCAGAGGAGCGCGCGGGGGCTGGGTGGGGGGGGGGGGGGGGGGGGAGGGAGAGGATCCTATGAATACAGCGCTGCACACTGTCACCACACCTGAATATCTCACTCCGTGCCTTTCATTCAAGAGGGCGTGCCTGTAGAAACGCCTACCATCCCACCTCCACCTCCACCCCCACCCATCCCCCACCTCCACCCCCACCTCCACCCCCACCATCCCCACCTCCACCTCCACCCCACCTCCACCCCGACCCCACCCCCACCTCCCTCACCCCCACCCATCCCCACCTCCACCCCCACCCCCACCCCCACCTCCACCTCCACCCCCACCTCCACCCCCACCTCCACCTCCACCTCCATCCCCACCCATCCCCCACCTCCACCTCCACCTCCATCCCCACCCATCCCCCACCCATCCCTTCACACACCTTTTATTTCGTTAAATTCAGTAGTAATTGAAACAGGGTTCGTGGTTGAGTGGCTAACGCGCTGCGCTAAATATCCAGTGGCCAGAGGTTCGATTCCTGGATGCGACAGCTGTTGGATGAAGGTCCGTTTTTCACTTCTTCCTCTGGGTCAGCTTCTGCAAAGACTCTTAGTGTCTGCCTCGTTCGTCTCCACGGGTACAATACGCACCAGGATCGTTGCGCACGTTAAAGATACCATGTCAACCTTTTGCTAAGAGAAGGCCTAAAGGTTCCGGTGGCATGGAACTATACAAATAATAATAATAGTAATAATAATGAAAATTTTCTAAAGCAAGGACCTCTAACATCAAAATAGACCATGGCGCGTTGCACAAAATCCAAATACAAACTACATCCACGTTGAGACAGCTCAAGCGGTAAACGACAATAACAATGACTATATGCAATTCAAATCACAAGAAGCTAAACGGGGAAAAACGACAATACACGCACATACCCGCTCACACACGAACTTACACACACACACACACACACACACACACACACACACACACAACACACACACACACACACACACACACACACACACACATTGCTCCTTCTCGCTCTCTCTCTCTCTCTCTGTGTCTCTGTCTCTCTCTCTCTGTGTCTCTGTCTCTGTCTGTCTCTCTGTGTCTCTGTCTCTCTGTGTCTCTCTGTCTCTCTCTCTCTTTTTTTCTTTTTTCTTTTTGCTCTCACACACTTGCAACAGTGCACACACTACTTGAGAGAGAAAGGAGCAGGTACGGCGTTAACAGCTAAGTGAACCAGTGTGTACAGGGCGGAGGAGGGGACAGCTCCAGCTCCAGGATGGCAGTGGGGGGGGGGCATCGTCGTGCAGTGCGCGGGCAGGCGGGGATCTAGGTGCAATTTGATTTGCCGGAGGAGATTTATCACCTGCCGGATTGCCGGGATTTTCTGGGTGGAGACGCCCTTGCAGGAAATACAGACTTTTGCCCTATCAGTGTGCTGAAGTTTTCGGGGTGTAGACACACTCGCATTGCTGGACTTTTCTGGGTGTAGTAGATACACTCGCATTGATTAACTTTTCTGGGTGTACATACACTCGTATTGTTGAATATTCTGGGTGTAGATACACTAGCATTGCTTAACTTTTCTGGGTGTAGACGCACTAGCAGTAAATACAACTTAGAGGCCCCCTGTGTGTAGCCTGTACACTTGCAAAAAGATAACGTACGCGCGTTAACGATCGTGTAGTCCATGTCAGAGTTTCATGGATTATGGAAATACTCAAAATAACGCAGCATGCACTAAAGGTGTTAGTCTTCAGAACGTTGAAGTTGGACACTATACAGAAGAAGAAGAAGAAGAAGAAGAAAAACAACAACAACAACAGCAACAACAACACCAGCAGCAGCAGCAGCATTACAACAACAACAGCAACAACAACACCAGCAGCAGCAGCAGTAACAACAACAACAACAAAGGTCCACCCACGTCTATCTTCAAAATGTCCGAAATTCTCACTTATTCGATTACAGAGGATGAATACACTTCTGTCCGTTACTGCACGTGGTAGCGCAATATGTGTGTGATTGAATGATTGGGTGACTGATTCAGTGGTTGGTTGATCGTTTTCATACAGCACTATTTTCTGCTAGCGATTCGCCCTGATATAACCGTCGTGGCAGACTGGCCGTTAAAAATCAATTATCTATCTGCTTTCGGAAAAAGCAGACTCGCTGCTATCTAGTCGCATGCGACTCTGAATGAATGACCGTAGCTTTACATAGCGCGTTTTGAACATCCACCGAAGTGGTGTACCTTGGTGGTTATTATGTGGCATGTTAAGTATTCATGGGATATTTATTACACTGGTGAATGGAGTAGCGCTCATCTACACCGGGGCTTCACTTAGCTTTCTGCACTGCGCCCATAATGGATCATGTTAAAGACCAAGCGCTTGTTGAAATATTCATCACGAGCCGGTTTGGCCTAGCGGTTTGCTAAGGCGTTAGGCTGGTAAAAAGACGGGCCTCGAAACGGTTCCGCTTCGGCTCTCCTTTCTCTTCAAAAAGGTTGTGGTTTGTAGGCACTGTCTTGTGACTTCGTCTCTCACAATTAGTGAAACATTAAAGAGGCTCTCATCGATGCCTGTCTTAATGCAAGACTCATTCTGGTGGTGACAGTGTAGCAATAGGTGTATAATCTCCCCCCCCCCACCCCCCCACCATACCTCCTCCCCTCCCCTCTCCCCGTCCATAATAAACCTTATGGTTTCTGTGAACGTTAAGCACTATCTTACTGAAATATTCATCATTATTATAACTCGTCCAGTTCCATTTTTTTTTTTTTTTTTTTTTTTTACACGTGTCTCGTTTTGAGACCCGCCTGGGCCCAGCCACGTTTGTCCACCTTGGTTTCGGATCGGTGTAATATATGCAGAATGACTTGCACTTACATCGGTTAATTGGTTTTTGTTTGTTTGTTCTGGTTGATGTTTTAGGGCTGTCAGGTTAATGTGTCTCATGTAGCGCTCAGGTCGTCGATGAGCGCATAATGTCTGTTCCGCTTGAGATGTTTCTACGGGGATATTTGAATTTTGTACAGTGTCCTGGGCTCTGTTTTTATGTAAGAGGTTCGTGTTTTAGAAACAGTTCATCGTTGTTATTATTATTATTAGAAATATACGTTATTATTATTAGTTCATTATTATTATTATAGAAACATACGTTATTATTATTATTATTATTATTATTATTATTTTTTATTGGTTCATTCACACGCTTTCTCACTTGATCGTTTTCGCGGAAATATCAACCTTAAAACCGGAAAACTCATCCAGGGCAATTATTTTTTCAATGTCAAGGGCTAAAAAGCTTGTGAATGTAAGCAAAACCATATGTTTCAGCTGTAAAATCTTTGATGTATGTCTGGGGAAAGTCTTGGGTGAGCTTCGTCTTCATCCTGCATGGGTATACACATGATATGCAAAAGATTTTTTGTCTTCGTTTTTTTAATGTTTTTTATGCTATTTGTTATTATTCTTATGTCAGGTTTATGCTATATTTTATTTAAAATTTCGATTTTGTTATTTTCCCGTTTTATTCTTCTCGTGAAAAAGTGTGTGTGTGTGTGTGTGTGTGTGTGTGTGTGTGTGTGTGTGTGTGTGTGTGTGTGTCGTGCGTGCGTGTGTGTATGTGTGATGTGAATTAAAAATCCAAACCTTGAATAGATGTGATTTATGCAAGGGAGAAGAAAGAAAATAACCAAAAATTGACACGATTTTTACCCGCAGTTTCAGTAACGAATAGTAACTCTAGTAACGTACAAAGACGCTTAGTTTTAGAACGCATCTACGCAAGTTTAGTGTTAAAGAAACGTTGCCATAATAATCATGGTGTTTGCAACTTTCGATCTTCAGTCATAATTATAGAGCTGAATTGTTGGTTTCTTTGGTTTCTTTGCAAACTATGTGCAAATTAGCTACATGCGTGTGCGTGTGTGTGTGTGTGGTGTGTGTGTGTGTGTGTGTGTGTGTGTGTGTGTGTGTGTGTGTGTGTGTGTGAGTGCACAAGGCTGAGTGCTTACGGTTCGCGAAGGACATAAACACTGAAATCGTATAATGCGATTTGAAAGCGAGAGACAGACAGAGAGAGAGAGAGAGAGAGAGAGAGAGAGAGAGAGAGACAGAGACAGAGACAGAGACAGACAGAGACAGAGAGATAGAGAGAGACAGAGAGAGAGACAGAGAGACAGAGAGAGATAGACAGAGAGGCAGGCAGAGACAGACAGAAAGAAAAGCATGTTACCCAGACAACCTGTTTAATGGATTGGGAAGCTGAACGAATTTCTGGAACAAAATGCAGGACTGTCTTTGTTGTTGGAAATACCACAGACAGACCATAAGAAGAAAACAAACGAAACACTGTGAAGAGAGCGTATCCAATGACATTTCCAATGCATAACATAATACAGACGAGAAAATGTGTCCCATAAAAACTGAAACGCAAGAAGAGAGAGAGAGAGAGAGAGAGAGAGAGAGAGAGAGAGAGAGAGAGAGAGAGAGAGAGAGAGAGAGATTTGATCTTTGAAGCCATATCTAGCGCCAGCTGCATACATATAGGTCATAATATAATTTGGGGTGGGGGGCTTGATCACGACTGGTTGGTTGATGCGTTGGACTTCAAATATAAAAATCAATGTCACAAAATTGAATAGGCAAAACAAAATTTTATCAGTAAAACCCAAAGCAAAAAATCAGCAGCAACAACAACAAAAATGAACTCCAAACACACAACAAGAAACGCAAAGAAGAAGAAGAAGAAGAAGAAGAAGAAGAAGAAGAGAGAGAGAGAGAGAGAGAGAGAGAGAGAGAGAGAGAGAGAGAGAGAGAGAGAAGCAAGCAAGTAAACAAAAGCACACACTGTGGAATAATCAATGAAACAGTTGTGCAGCATAAAATGCCAATGACAACAACAGTTATAAAATTTGACCATTATTGTGTTATTGGTGACTTACTGTGATAAAACGTTTAAGGCCAACCCACAAATAAATTGACGGACAAAGAATATCTGAAATCAACAAGGAGATTCAGCAACCACATATAGGTAAATCACCCTTGTCAAAGACGTGAACAATAGCACAACTGCAAAAACGAAAATAACAACAGAAATAATACATGACAGACAAACAAATAATTAAAACAGCATCAAACAAAATACATATAGTAAATACACGTTCTCCTTCGTTTGTCTTCTTTTTCCTTCTTCGTTCACCCTGAAATAACCGTCATCGTTGACCGGGAGTTAAAATAAATTATCAATGTATCTATCTGTCTATCTATCTATCTATCTATCTGTCCATCTACCTGTCTGTCTGTCTGTCTGTCTGTGTGTCTATCTATCTATCTACCTATCTATCTATCTGTTTATCTGTCAGTCTGTCTCTTTATTATCTGTTTAGCTATTTTTTTCCTCTTCCGTCTCAAAGGCAACATTCGCGAAACTTGTGAGAGACGGAGTGGAGCGTATAATCATGGGCTTTTCCCAACACATAGATACCGTCTTGAACTGAACTAAACTGAACTGAACTCGACTTCATTTTTGGAAAATTGATCTGCCTCTTACATAATTCTCTTATTCTTTTCTTTTAATAGCGCGGGACTGAGCCGTGCTCACTTCGAGAAGCAGCCCCCCAGCAACTTGCGCAAGTCCAACTTTTTCCACTTCGTCTTGGCCTTGTTTGACCGGCAGGGCCAACCTATCGAGGTGGAGAGGACCACCTTTATCGACTTCGTGGAAAAAGAACAGGTAAACGGGACAGTGTGTTAGTTTGATTTGTTTGTTTGTCTCTGTGTGTGGTTGTCGCCTGTCATCCAAGGCTGTTCTGCTGAATGTGTGTATAATTATTGTCTTGTTTTTTTTTTAATCTATGAAAGATGTGTGTGTGTGTGTGTGTGTGTGTGTGTGTGAGTGTGTGTGTGTGTGTGTGTGTGTGTGTGTGTGTGTGTGTGTGTGTGGTGCCGGGTGTTGTGTGTGCATGCGTTTGTGTGTGTGTGTGGTGTGTGTGTGTGTGTGTGTGTGTGTGTGTGTGTGTGTGTGTGTGGTGTGTGTGTCAGTTTGTGTTGTGTGTGTGTGTGTGTGTGTGTGTGTGTGTGTGTGTGTGGTGTGTGTGCGTGTGTGTGGTGTGTGTGTGTGTGTGTGTGTGTGTGTGTGGTGTGTGTGTGTGTGTGTGTGTGTGTGCGTGTGGTGTGTGTGTGTGGTGTGTGTGTTGTGTGTGTGTGTGTGCGTGGTGTGTGTGTAGTGTGTGCGTGCGTGTGTGTGTGTGTGTGTGCTGTGTGTGTGTGTGTGTGTGTGTGTGTGTGTGTGTGTGTGTGTGTGTGTGTGTGTGTGTGATGCGGCGTGAATTAAAGATGAACTGTTTGTCGTTCCCAGGAGACGGAAGGACAGAAAACGAACAATGGAATTCACTACCGGCTTCAAGTTCTCTACGCCAACGGTAAGTGAAGGCTTCTGTGTTTCTCTGCAACAGCCATAGGCTATTTTTGTGCCTGTCGTGTCCCTAAATAGAGAGCCCCTTCACTTATTGATTGATTGTTTGGTCTGCAGGATTTTTCTCTTTTCCCACCTTCTTTTTTAAATATTTTTTTATTTTTATTTTTATTTTACCACGTTGTATGTTGATGTTTAATGTATGTGTTTTTTTTTTTGGAGGGTTGTGGGGAGGGGGTATATTGAACTGTCTGTCACGTCGGTTATCTTAAAACATTTTTTTATGGTTTATTTATATTTATTTACAGCGCTTGATGTACATATGTGTGTGTGTGTGTGCGTGCGTGCGTGCTGGTGCGTGCGTGTGTGTGTGTGTGTGTGTGGTGGTGTGTGTGTGTGTGTGTGTGTGTGTGTGTGTGTGAGTGTGTGTGTATGTGTGTGACACTCTCTGTCATTGTCTCTGTTTCTGTCTCTGTCTCCAACTACTAACTAACTAATTTTACCTCTCCATATAAGTGCGTGGTGTCTGTGAGAGTTACAGTAAACATGGTCTTCTGCAGTTAGTTACATTTTACCATACAATCATGGATAAATAGGAAACTAGGAATCTCTTCTTTTTTGTTTTTCGTTTTGGTGTTGTTATTAGTTATAAAAATAAATTAAAAAAAGAGACAGAATCGGCAAAACTTTATTTTTAGGCAGCTGCAGAAACAGTTTAATACTCAAGAATGATGAAACAAATCGCGGAAGTTGGGCGTGTTCACTCGGAAATAGAATTACGGCGGTTAAACAAATAAATAAATAAAATTATATATAACAAGAGACTCACCCATTCAGCCATACATGGTATATGGTTACGTTATCTGGAACTTGAAACCTAATTTGCCCGTTGCGAATGTGTTTTCCCAAGTACACGCCTTATCTGCATGGATTTTGTTTTTGTCGGAAAGTTTTTAACCGGTGATAATTACAGTGAGTTACTGAAGTGCGTTTACTAGTAGCGTGGTTGGTCTTTTTCGTTATTAGGAGGTAATCGATCGCCGTACACGATTCAAATATAAGCACTAGAAAAAGAAGAGCGGACTGAGTGTGTATGAATATGACGTGTAGGATTCACAGTGCATCAGGTCCTGACAAAGCTGGGTGGTAAGCAGAAGGACCGCGGTTCGATTCCACGATTCGGCTCTCCTTTCTCTTCAAAAGTTGTAGACCCTAGTTTACGGACATCGTCCTATGACTTTGGCCCTCACAGTTGACGAAACATTAAAGTGACTCTCCTCGCTGCCCATCTTAATGCAGAAATCATTCTGGTGGTGACAGAGTAGCGTTAAGACCGTTCTTAACTGGACGAATGTTTTGTCGCCGAACATACTTCGGACAGTTCGACGAACTATGATTCGTTTCTTAATTGAACTTTTAGTTCGCCGAACATGGTTCGGACAGTCCAAACTTTACTTCGTTCTCAACTGGCTTGCAATGAGATGCAAGCTTCGGCCCGAACTTGCGGCAGACGCGCAGCAGACAGTATGATCGAAAATGTAGGCTAAAGTCAAGTCAATATACTTTCATCATTCCTCACAGGGTAATTCAATTAACTACTATCTAATTCTGGGTCTCCGAGACAAGGCTGCGCCTGCCACAAGTCAACAAATAAACAAATTCCCTCCGAAGCGAGTGGAGAACCTAGCGACACCGTCATCCATTTTTATATTTATTTTTTCTTCATCCAAGGAGAGCTGTACTCTCAGCCAATCAGAGGCAATGATCGTCGAATAGGGCGAATGTTCGCAGAACATGTTGAACGAAGCTTTTTGGACCCCGAATATAGCTTCGACGAATACTTCCAACTAGGTTCGCGAAGAAAAGTTCGCCCAATTAAGAACCAACTAGCTTCGCCGAATACTTCCAACTAGCTTCGCCGAATACTTCCAACTAGGTTCGCGAAGAAACATTCGCCCAATTAAGAACGGGCTTTAGGTATAGTCTCCATCTTCCCTCCACTTCGTGGGATCTCAGTTCATGCCAGTACCTCTTTGGAGACAACTTGGCGTTAAATCTGACGAACCTAACGCCCGTTCTTAATTGGGCGAACATTTTTTCGCGAACCTAGCTGGGAGTATTCGGCGAACATAGCTGGTTCTTAACTGGGCGAACTTTTGCTTCGCAAATATAGTTCGGAGTATTCGTCGAACTGCGACGAAGCTATATTTGGGGTCCAAAAAGCTTCGCTCAACATGTTCTGGGAACATTCGCCCTATTCGACGAACATTGCCTCTGATTGGCTGAGAGCAGAGCTCTCCTGTGGATGAGGAAGACATTAAAAAAAAATATGGACGACGGTGTCGGTAGGTACTTCACTCGCTTCGGAGGGAGTTTTTTAATTTATTTGTTGACTTGTGGGAGGCGCAACCTTGTTTCTGGGACCTAGAATGACATAGTAATTAGTTGAGTTACCCTGTGAGGGATGATTAAAGTATATTGACTTGACCTGACTTGACTTTAGCCTACATTTTGGATCATGCTGTGTTGCACGTCTGCCGCAAAGTTCGGGCCGAAGCTTGCATCTCATTGCAAGCCAGTTAAGAACGAAGTAAAGTTTGGACTGTCCAAACCATTTTCGGCGAACTAAAAGTTCAATTAAGAAACGAATCATAGTTCGTCGAACTAGTCCGAAGTAGTGTTCGGCGAACAAACATTCGCCCAGTGAAGAACAGGCTTAAGGTTGTGGTTTGTGGACACTGTCTTGTGACTTTGTCCATCACTTCCTACTGAAACATTAAAATGGCTCTCATCGCTGCCCATCTTAATGCAAGAATCATTCTGGTAGCGACAGTGTAGCGATAGGTATATAATCTCCCTCTTCTCCCACCTCCATACCCCCCCCTGCCCCCCCCCACCCCCCTGCCCCCCCCACCCCCTCCCACCCCCCCCCCCCCAACCCCCCATCCAGAATCAGCCTTATGGTTTCTGTGGACGTTAAGCACCATGTTTACTTTCTAACGAACGAACTTTCTTTTTCTCTGGCTGGTTTGTTAGTTAAGAACAACTGAGTAGAATAATGTGGGACTAACACAGCCTAATTCTTTTATCGGAAGCTGGCGAGATTATGTCGTCTTCGCTTTTAAGATAATTGCTTGCGTGGTCCGGGGTTTTCAAGATCAATGCCAAACAGGGCGCTAATATTACGGGCGTGCATTAACCTGGTAACTTTGCTCAACAAAAGGGGTCAGCGGCGCTTAATTGGTTACTTTATAATTATTGATAACCATTCTTCGATATCGTCATGAAATGGGATTCGTCAGCGAGAGACTGAAGCGAAGCAAAGCGTCAGCACCGTGCGTCACCGAAGAAGACTCCGTCACGATGTTATGACTTCCAGTCCGGACCTATATTACTTTTAATTGAGGATGCTGCAAGGGTGTTAAACAGTGCCGTTAGAGTTCCGAGTGGGTCCGATATTACGTCTCCGTGGGAGTGTGACTATGTCAATGAGACCGCCCGACGCCTCATTTTCCGCATGGCTGATTCCGGCTTTGTCCTAACACGGCGGTGTTTGAAGTCACGGGACTGCACTGAACGCGCGGTATTATTCCGCGCCGTGGCAAACAAAGGGCAGAGAATGAAAAATCAAAACGCTGCCCAGGCGCACCTTTTATCTCATTTCCCTCCTTTGCCCGGTGCCAGAGAGTGGCGCTGTTTATCGGAGAACTCACTGGTAGCGACCGATGAGAGAGGAGAGAGAGAGAGAGAGAGAGAGAGAGAGAGAGAGAGAGAGAGAGCTCCCATAGAAAGCCGTCATTATTTCATTCCACGAGCGATCACGACTCCTCACTCACTCACTCACTCACTCACTTAAAACAAGCGCGACTCAGAGAAGAAGAAAAAACAGAAAGAAAAAAAACACTCGCCGGTCACCATATTTGGAGCATGTGTGAAGCGGCGACGTTCAAGTCTCCCAATTCTTTTCTTGATTTCCACCCGCCGGAGGCGGCAAGCCTAATCCCAGCGTAGAAATTATTTCATTACCACCAAAGCGGATATATAGGTTTCCGGCTCGGGCGACTTTGAAGAATTAAGACGGCTAAAAGCTTCGCACCTCTTTACTGTCTGTCTTGCACTCTCGGTGTGGAGTCGCGCTATAATTGGTACGGCCACCAGCATAGTGGCGACGGAAGCGATGAAGGCCTGTGGGGGGGTGAGGGGGTGGGGTGGGAGAAGAAGGGGGGCGTGGTGGGTCGTGGGAGGAGGAGGAGGGGGGAGGGTGCGGAAAGGAGGGGGGGGGGGGGGGGGGGGGGGGGGGGAGGGGAGAGAAAGGGAGTCGCGCGATGTTTGGGTTCAAAACACGGTCTTGTCGTAGGCGATAAAATAATTAGGGTATCTGTGATGGGGAAACAAGACGATCCAATAAAGATGCGCGGGATGGTGTAGCGTTGGCCCCTGCTGTTTTCCTCCCGAACTGTCCTCCCGGCTGTCATCACCTTCGTCAAGTGGTCAAGTGAAAGACTGTTGTTGATCCGTAGGGAAAAACCTATGGTCAAGCCTCGACTGACCCGGTGTTAACCCATTCATTCCCCACGCTTCCTTGCGACGCCATAGTTTCTTTGGCTGAGTGCTTCATGTTTGCTCAATAGGACGTCATACATATGATCTGCTTGCTGCTTGACCCTGTGAGCCGGTTTGGCCTAGCGGTAAGGCGTTAGGCTGGCAAGCAGAGGGACCTCAGTTCGAACCCGCTTCGGCTCTCCTTTCTCTTCAAAAGTTGTGGTGTGTGACACTGTCTTATGACTTTGTCCCTCACAATTAATGAAGCATTAAAATGGCTCTCATCGCTGCCCATCTGGTGGTGACAGTGTGGCGATAGGTATATAATCTCCCCCCCCCCATTCCCCCCCCCCACCCCCGACCCCCATATCCCCTCCCCCCTGCCCCCCTTTTCCCCGTGCCTAATAGTCCTTATGGTCTCTGTGGACGTAAAGCAACATTGAACTGAACTGCTTGACCGGCTACTTAAATTTCCTTCTTTCGTTTTGCCATTCATCCACATACTGTGAAAAAATTTCCTCAAAATAAACACATAATGTAGTTGGCAAAATCAATCGGCTTCGGGGAGGAAGTTGCACCACGAAAACCAACAAGCTAACGAACGAAGTTGCTTACACATTATCTCACAGATAACTCTAGCTGTACCGAAGGTGTCTTTTACCTGAAATTTGGTGTCAAATGTCAGCTGGAAAATATTCGGGACAAATTAGTTTTTGGAACAGTTTTGAGTACTTGGTTGAATATGAACAACACGCTGCATGAATAACTTTTCGTCATGAAGTATTGTCCTCACTAATAATTATGACATAATGCGGTCGAGGGTGACTACATTGTCTATGAGTTTGTAGTGGTTTTGTTTGTTTGTTTTTACCTCAGTGCGATTACCCGCCCCCGTCCCCCCTTTAACAAAACAATATAAACATAAAACACACACACACACACACACACACACACACACACACACAAGAAGGCCGAGGACGAACTATTGGGGGCATTTTAACTCATCTTGTTGTCTTGGTTTCATTTTATTTATATATGGCAATGTTATAGATAGACAGGTATATGCAGTACAGGAAAACGTCCACATTTTCGGCACATATGCCTTCAACAAAGTGAATGACAAACGGTTAAGTTACGAAACGCACAAGAGGTTAAAACTGTTTTCTTTAATCGGACAAAGTACAAAACATACGTGCAAATTTCTAATGCAAGCACATTTTTAAGCCACAAATAATAATAATAATTAGAATAATAATTAAAGAATTTATAAAGCGCGAAATCTTGTCCGTGGAGACTATTCTAAGCGGAAACAAACATACTTGTCGAAGGCATCTGTGCCGAAAAGGTGAACGTTGTCCTGTATAGCGTGTATGTATTTATATCTATGTATATAAAATATTGTCATATGTATAAGGCGCGCGCCTTCCCGAGTTGTCACTTGTTTTAGTGCGGAAGTTGTCTTGTGGAAAGATAACATCATACAGTTGACAGGTAGTTAAAATCCAATTACGAATTTTTGAGCAAAGCGTTTTGGCTCATGCCTGCTTGAATTTTCGACTGGTTTTGTGTGTGTGTGATGTAACATTTTTCATAATCACATCTCCGCTCAGTCTTT
>JABMCL010001228.1:942500-945000 GCA_018857735.1 Alviniconcha marisindica
CTCTGCTTACCAGCCCAACGCCTTACCGCTGGGCTATAAGCTAAGCTCACAACTCAAAGCACCTCTTCCGCAGCCTCCCTATAATGATGCACCTTGATCGAGGTGACCCTGCAGGCCTACTGCTACTGTGCAAAGGGATGGGGATGAGGGCGGTGATGGCGGTGATGGCGATGGTGGTGTTTTGGGGTGGAGGGGGGTGGAGGAGGACGGGCGGAGGCCACTGGAAGGTTGGGGAGGGGAGGGGAGCGGGAGGGGAGGTCCAAGGACCGTGCCATCACTAATTCATGATGGCGATCGATGGCGAGGCGATGAAAGCCGGGCCGGGCGTGTTGCATGACAATGGACAGTCGCCACCAGCCCAGAATTGCCACTGCGCCCTTGAGCGAGAGAGCGGGAGAGCGGGAGAGAGAGACAGAGGCGGGGGAGGAAAAGAGAGGAGAGAGAGGAGCGGAGAGAGAGGAGAGAGAGAGAGAGAGAGAGAGAGAGAGAGAGAGAGAGTGGCACAAAATTGGCATTGCTCCGTGTGAGCGAGAGAGATAGGGAGTGGAGAAGAGAAGAGAGGAGAGAAGAAGAAGAAGAAGAGAGAGAGAGGAAGGAGAGAGATGGGGGGAGAGAGAGAGAGAGAAGAGGGACATAACTGCCATAGCTGGGAGGGAGAGAGAGAGAGAGAGAGAGAGAGAGAGAGAGAGAGAGAGAGAGAGAGAGAGAAAGAAGATGTATGGAGGAAGAGGGGAGGTGGAAGAGGGAGAGAGACAAGGACAGGAAGGAGATAATAGGCATAAGCTATTTGAACACCGGGTGTATTGGTTTCGCCGTTCCTCTGCCAATCCTGGTCCCGCTGAACCCCCCCAGTAACCACCGCCCACCCACAAGTCACATGTCACAAGTCTCGTGTCACGTCAACGTTGGACAGACAGCACCGACGTTGCTCCTTCTTGGTCATAAAGTCGACGCTCTTCCACACTCCCTTCCACACTCCCTTCCACACTGCAATCGCCGATTCTGCCGGACGTGGACGACCTTTCTGTACCAAAACACCGCACATGCCTACAAGATGTACATAAGATGTACCAAACTTGTAGCGGTGCTTCCTAGTTGATGTGTGTGTGTGCGTGCGTGCGTGCGTGCGTGTGTGTGTGTGTGTTTGTTTTGGGGGTGGGGTAGGTGTTTTTTTGGGGTGTGTGTGTCTTTTTTTGGCTTGTTTTGGTTTTGATTGTTTGCGGGAATGGGGCGGGAGAAATATATGTGTGTGAGGGGGGTTGGGTGGGTGGGGCTGGGGGTAGGCGGGTGGATGGGGCGGGGGGGGGGGTAGTTAAAATACTAGCTTGGAAGCAAACCCCTTAATCAGTTTTCTGACGCAACGGCAACGAAACAGCAGATTTGTTTGATTCTTGACTCGATTACCTCGCAGCGCTTCCTGTATCCGATCTCGCGCGGGGAGTATTACTGCTCTCTCCATCTTGTGGATGACAACCCGGAGGAGCGTCTTCGGGAAGCCGGATGGGAGTCATTGTCATTCTGGGCACGTGCACGTCGGCACGTGGTGCGCGGTCGCTCCGCCCGCTTTCTGATTGGTGCATGTGATGACAGCACGTTTTTGCCCGGCCCCTTATCTGTGCTCTTTCGTGCGTTGGGATCGAAAATGGAGGAGGAAAATTGGGGTAAGCGCGATATTGATTGATAAACCTCTGCACCAACATTGAGTAAGTAGTAGGGGTTAGTTCGGGTTTTGCGATTGGTCAACCCCGCAGGTCACAGTTGTATACATACACACGCGCACGCACGCACGCACGCACACACACACGCACACACACGCACGCACACACACACCCGCACGCACACAGAGCACGAGAACACATATACGTGCACGGCGCGCGCACGCACACAGTCACAGAGACAGACAGACACACACACACACAGACACACACGCACACACACACACACGCACGCACGCACGCACGCACGCACGCACGCACGCACGCACGCACGCACGCACGCACACACACACACACAACAACACACCACACACACACACACACACACAACACACACACACACACTCACAACACACACACACACACACCACACACAACACACCGCGCGCGCACGCACGCACACGCACGCACACACACACGCATACGCACGCACGCACGCACGACGACACGCACACACACTACCACACCACCACGCACGCACACACCACACACACACAGCACACACACACACACACACACACACACACACACACACACACACACACCCACGCACACACACGAGCACAGAGGCACACACACACACACACACACACACACACACACACACGCACACACACACACACACACACACACACACACACACACACACACACACACACACACACACACACACACACACACACACACACACACACCGCGCACCCCACCCCACCTCCACCCCCGCGTGCACACACTCATGCCAACAGCGGCTGTACAACGGACAAACCTATAACAACTTTCAGCAA
>JABMCL010001228.1:967500-982500 GCA_018857735.1 Alviniconcha marisindica
TGTTTCGTGTATTTGTTAGCCTTTGTAGCCGTGTTAAAATATTAGTCTATTGTTTATTCTATCTCCTACTGTGCACCGTAAGACAAGTTTCCTTGCAAACTTGTACTGGGACAAGAAATATTCTGATTCTGATTCTAAAAGACCAACTGTCTCAGAATGCCATGACGATCTATGGCGTGGGATTTTCCAATTATTGAACATAGAGAATACATTTTCCTGGTCTACATCTTTTCAAAAACTTAGAATTTACTCAGAAAATCTCCTAATGCTGGCTTTTTCCAGGAAAGCCAAGGTGACTCGAATTGTCCTTAGAAACACTGGACTCACTCCCATCCCCATAAAAAGCAACAAACAACAACAACAAAAACAAGAAGAGAAGGCCAATGATAACAAGAACTCGATATGTGTATGCATGAATGCAAAAAGCCCAGGACATGTCAAACCCCGTCAATTGCTATATATACGAGCAACGACACATGCAAAAACTAGATAGCATCACTTCAATGTCATGTTTATGTATGAATCTGCTTGTTGGAGGGTTTGTTCAAAATATTCTGGTCTCCATCCCATATTGATTTTGCTTCTTTGATGCTGGTTACTTTGTAGCTTGCAAGCTGGGTAGTCTCGCTTTATTGAGGATTTTCATCTCTCCCGAAGAAACGCGATTAAAACTGGAAGGGAATGGGGGCTAGAAAATTGTGTATTTTGAAATATTCTTAATCCACGTTTGTTCCTTCTGGTACGTTTCTCTTCTCCGACCCCCCTCCGGCCCCCTTTCCCTTCATCTCCATCCAATGCTGCCGTTTACCTTCCTTCTCCATCCCATGCTATTCTGTACCTAATTCGTTCTCTGTCTCTGTCTCTCTGTGTCTCTGTTTCTGTCTCTCTCTGTCTCTGTCTCTGTCTCGCTCTCTCCACCTGTCTCTCTCTTCTCTCTCTCTTTGTTTCTCTATCCCACTCTGTGTCTCGGTCTTACTGTCTCCGTCTTCTCTTTTCTTCCTGATCTCTGTTGTGTGTCTCTCTCTCTTCTTCTCTCTCTCTTCTGTCTTCTGCTCTTCTTCTGTAGTTGTTGTGTGTGTGTGTGGTGCTGTGCTGTGTGTGTGTGTGTGTGTGTGTGTGTGTGTGTGTGTGTGTGTGTGTGGTGGTGCGTGGTGGTGCGTGCGTGTGTGGTGTGTGTGTAGTGTGTGTGTGTGTGTGTGTGTGTGTGTGTGTGTGGTGTGTGTGTGTGTGGTGTGTGTGTGATGTGATGTGTGTGTCATGTGCAGTTAGTGAGTGTCTTGAGTGTCTCCGACTTTAGTGCAGCTGTTTCGATCTATGTACACTAACGTGTGCGTGTGTGTGCGTGTGTGTGTGTGTGCAGGGGGGGGGGGAGGTCTGTGTGTGTGTGTGTGTGTGTGTGTGTGTGTGTGTGTTGTGTGTGGTGTGTGGTGTGTGTGTTTGTGTGTGTATGTGTGTGTGTGTGTGTGTGTGTGTGTGTGTGTGTGTGTGTGTGTGTGTGTGTGTGTGTGTGTGTGTGTGTGTGTTGTGTGTGCGTTTGTATGTTGTGTGTGCGTTTGCGTATAATGTGTGTGTACGCACGCACGCACGCATGTGTGTATGTGTGTGTGTGTGTGTGTGTGTGTGTGTGTGTGTGTGTGTGTGTGTGTGTGTGTGTGTGGTTGTGTGTGTTCGTGCGTGCGTGCGTGCGTGCGTGCGTGCATGCGTGTGATGTGTGTATAATGTGTCTGATGCATGTCAGCGAGTAGCCATGCTAACTTCACCTCTCCATCTCCCTCATCCTCATAGTGGCTATAATAATCAGAGATGTGTGTTTGGCGTGTTGGCATCACTGCAGCCACTCCGATCATCAAGGCCATCTGTCCGAGCGAAGGCTGGACCACCGGCGGAACCACCGTCATCATCATCGGGGACAACTTCT
Organism: Alviniconcha marisindica; assembly: GCA_018857735.1. Taxonomy (NCBI): domain Eukaryota; kingdom Metazoa; phylum Mollusca; class Gastropoda; family Provannidae; genus Alviniconcha; species Alviniconcha marisindica. The sequence goes on from JABMCL010001228.1 coordinate 969,419, forward strand.
TTGACGGTCTGCAGGTCGTCTTTGGCACCATGCTGGTCTGGAGCGAGGTAAGCTTCAACATCCACTGTAAAGCGTACACGTCATGTCCTCTTTTGGTTCCAGCATCTGCAGTGCAATCAAGTGATTGATGACAGAGAGAAATACGTGTTGTATTTCGGATCATCGGAAGTTATGTATAGCTTATGGTAGTTATGTAAATAATCTTCGTAAAGGATGTCCAGTTTTCCAACACATTCTTTTTGTTAAAAGCAACTGTTGGACTGGGCTACTTTGGGAAAAGTGTAAACAAATCAGAACATGCTTACTTTGACCATAGTAGTTGTAGGAGAAAATATAATCCGAAAAAAACACAGGCAAAAAGACACCCCACCAGGATTCTATTTTTAAAATTTGCTTTGGTATAGCTTACTTGTGACTATTTTTCCATCTTCTCTCTTTTTTTTCTCTCTTTTTTTTCTTCTTTTTTTTCTCTTTTTTTTTTTTTTTTACTTTTCTTTAAACAAAAAATTTGTTTAGCTATCGTCTCTAATCTTGTAATCTGTTCTTCTCCCTTCTCGACTCTCTTTTTCTCTTCTGTACTCTTCTTTCCACCTTCTCTTCTTCTTCTTTTATTTTTTTATTTTTATTTTTTTACCTATCGTCTCTAATCTTGTAATCTGTTCTTCTCCCTTCTCGACTCTCTTTTTCTCTTCTGTACTCTTCTCACTCTCTCTTCTCTTCTCTTTTCTTCTTTATCTATCGCCCTGATATAACCGTACCGGTTGACTGGGCGTAAAACACCAGCTTACTTACTTACTTACTTCTTTATCTCTTCTTGTTTACTATTATTTTTCCCTATCGTCTTTTCCTCTCCCTTTTGAACTCCTTTTTTTCTTCTTCTCTTTCTCCTCTTCTCTGTTCTCGTTTTCTCTTATTTTTATGGTTTAAACAAAATTTTATTCATTTATCGTAATCATAAGTTCAACAAATAAGTACAGGAAACACAAAAACAGTATGCTTATTTGAGAGTCACCTATAGACAAAATGATAATTACACAGACATTTACGATGGCATGATGGCAAATTGTTGTCAAAAAGTCTCTTCTTTCCTCCCGTCTTCTCCTCCTTTCCCTTATTTCTTATCATTTCATTTCTCTTTTCTTCTCTTCTTTTCCACTCTCTTCTTTTCATTTCCCTTCAGTTTATTTCCTCACCCTGATATTAACGTACCGTCATGGTTCAGGAGCTGTGTGTGAAAGTCATGGTTCAGGAGCTGTGTGTGAAAGTCATGGTTCAGGAGCTGTGTGTGAAAGTCATGGTTCAGGAGCTGTGTGAGAGTCGAGGTGGACGTCCTGGACTGTCCGTCCTAACGAGCCTTCTGGTTTCCGTGGACGTAAAGATTTATTGCACCGTGCTTCGGCATTGGTCACAACTTGTCCCTAATATGTCAACTGACATCTGAGGACATAAAGCATCACTTCATCAAACGTACCGGTTGACTGGGCGTAAAACACCAACTTACTTACTTACTTACTCAATTTATTTCCTTTTCTCTTATTTCTTTTCCTACCCTCTGCCTAATATTTCAGTGTTTACGTATTCCGTGGGTCGAGATAAAATTCACTGTGCGCTGTAGTATGTTGTGGGCCATTGAAGCACGCGACATCTACCGTAGAGGTCGTAATGAAAGATATGTGCCACAATGTTACTGCGTAGACTGGAAGGACTGAATTACGGCGTTCTTACGCTTGGAACTTGCTCCTGCTTTTGTTCAGCGACCGAGATCTGCTTGGCATTGTTTCTGTTTCTGAGTACCCCGTTTTATTTGAGCCCTGCACGATTAAGCCGCGGTCACGTGGTGTAGATAAAATCGTCACTCGATTGAACTCAGCACCCTGTGGGAGAGTGGAGCGTGGCTGCTGATGACGATTTTATACTTTTGGCACTCTTGGTGTACTATACCTAAAGCCATCAGCCATCGTCATTCTCGATGGTAAAAGAGAGAGACCTTTTTCTGTCTCTGTTGTGTCCGGTTATTGCCTAGTACTGACGTGGGGTCATTTACCTCGCCTGTTGTGCTGTTCATTATTGCGTGTTGCTGGAGTGGCAGAACTTCAGTCACGCTACCAGACCTGCTGATTGTTTGGAAGATAATGCCTTGAGCTGTTTTCTTCTTGTTCTTCTTGTTCTTGTTCTTCTCCTCCTTCTTCTTCTTCATCTTCTCCTCCTCCTCCTCCTCCTCCTTCTTCTTCTTCTTCTTCTTCTTCTTCTTCTTCTTCTTCTTCTTCTTCTTCTTCTTCTTCTTCATTTTCTTGTTGTTTTGTTGTTGTTGTTGTTGTTATTGTTGTTGTTGTTGTTATTGTTGTTGTTGTTGTTGTTGTTGTTGTTGTTCTTCTTCTTCTTCTCTTCTTCTTCTTCTTCTTCTTCTTCTTCTTCTTCTTCTTCTTCTTCTTCTGGTTGTTGTTGTTGTTGTTGTTGTTGTTGTTGTTGTTGTTGTTGTTGTTGTTGTTGTTGTTGTTGTTGTCGTTGTTGTTATTGTTGTTGTTGTTGTTGTTGTTGTTCTCCTTCTTCTTCTTCTTCTTCTTCTTCTTCTTCTTCTTAAGCTGTTGTTGTTGTTGCTGTTTTTGTTGTTGTTCTTGTGTTTTTTAATTGCTTTAATTAGTTACTGATTGATTGATTCGTTTATTTGTTTTTCTGCGAGGCTACCATTCTTGCTTATGCATGTTTTTTATATGTTTTTTATTAGTAATATTTCTTACTCGTTTTTGTTGTTGTTTATTTTTGTTGTTGTTTTGTTGGTGGTGGTAGTGGCGGCGGTGGTGGTGGTGGTGGTGGTGGTAGTGGTGTTGATGTTTCTTCTTCTCTTCTTCATCTTTCTTTTTGTTGGCGACGCTGATTTTGTTTTGACGTGAAAAGTGTTCATTTACCGAGTCAGAGATATTTTTCCCCACACGTATTACGTAACTCGAAGTGGTATAATTATGGAGGAGTCTCGAGATTATAGTTACTGTGTGTGTGATTAATTTTCACCCTTTTGTTGCCCTTTTCGGACGTCATGTGCATAACATATTCGGCAAAGTGCTTCCATTGGTCCCCGGAATGTCGTCATGATGATGTCCCCTTGCTTAGATTCCAGCTGTTCATACAGTCTAATGTGTAGCAGTATAGTCTCATGCATGTGTGTTGGTTGGCTGGTCATCGCTTGTTAGCTCTGCTTGTACTTTGAAACTATTCTTGGGAGAAAATGGCAGCACCAGTACAAATGATTTGGCAGGGAGATGGTTAAAACGTGGGAAGACGCCTCTAGTCACTGCTTTTCATGCGGAAATTAATGAAAGAGTAAAATTATCTACATGAAAACGAGTTCAAATACCACGGTGAACCTTTTATTTTAAGGTATAGCCTGGCATTCTGACTAACAGTTCGATATCAGACTTGATTCAGACCAGCCTCAGGCTACTGGCAAATCTCTGAATGTTGTCTACAACGTGCTTTCCTGCTGCGAAAGATAGTTTAGAGCGCTTAGAAAATTACTAAGTAACTTTATTACAGAGCATCCTGTTTGCTGGTTGTTTCTAATTGTTATTGTTGTTTTTAGTGTTGTTGTGGGAAATAACGTTTGATGTTTTTAGTATATTTTTCGTTCAGGTGTGACCTTCGCCGTTGACTTGGCGTGAAATATTACTACTCAGTCGTTCCTTTTTGCCTTGTCGGTGGCGAAATGGTAAAGACAATTTTCATCCTCCAAACACTGGAGCGAATCGGGGATAAGATTATCGGGATTAGCTTAAACGGGAACATGCTGAACGGCAATAGACCAAAAGGGAATAGGCCAAACGAAAATAAACCAGACGGGAATAGGCCAAACACGAACATTCCAAACGGGAATAGGCCACACAAGGGCAACCCCGGTGACTGTATGAGAATAGAGACCTTAAAAGCTCGACCCTCCCTTTTTTTGACAAAATATATTACCCAAAACGTCAGTCTGTCAATCCTGCCTGTCCACGGGTGTGCAGTCATCTATCTATCCAGCCTTGCTTTATTGTTCTCACATCTTGAAAGCTCCCCTTCTCATCTTTGCCAACGGTGACGTACTTATCGACCTACGTCACAATAAATAGCCAATCGCAATGTGACAACCACTTAAGGGACGATGTTGGCAGCTTGCGCTAGCAGACGTAAAGAGAGGGGTGGGGATGAGAAGTGTTGGTGGTAGTGTGTGGAGGAGGGGGTAGGGAGCTTCGGGGAGTGGGGGGAGGGGGAGGGGGGAGACACAGAAGATTCGGTTGAGGAAGAAAAAGATGGCGAAGTGCGAAGAGGTCCATGAATCATTGATGGTGGCTTGTTGTGTTCCGCCGGCGCAGCTAGGAGCAGAAATAATAAATTGTCACTCTCGGCGCGGCATCTGTCACTGCCCTCACCCCAACCTCTAATTGGGACTCGAAACTCCGCCTCCTGTTTACCCCCACCCATCCCCCCCCACCCCACCCACCCCACGTCATGCGTATATGGGAGTGGGAGGAAGGTGGGGCGATAGGTTAATTGCCTATTTTAGATGTTAGGTGGGGCGATAGGTTAATTGCCTATTTTAGATATTATGAATGAATACAAAAGACAGGTCGCTTTGTTCAAGAAAACGTTTGTAAGAAGGGTGGCGGGGTGGGTGGGGTGGGGGTATTGTGTTAGTGCGTGTACTCTCATTTCTGTCTGTCTGTTTGTCTGTCTGACTGTGTCTCTGTCTGTCTCTGTCTGTCTGTCTGTCTGTCTCTGTCTTGTTTGTCTCTCTGTCTCTGTCTGTCTGTCTGTCTGTCTGTCTTCTGCTCTCTCTCTCTCTCTCTCTCTCTCTCTCTCTCTCTCTCTCTCTCTCTCTCTCTCTCTCTCTCTCTCTCTCTCTCTCTCTCTCTCTCCTTAGTATTTTATATTTCGCTAGAACTGAATGATCCCCATTCCCACATTCTCGAAACAAATTCAAAATATATAAAATAAGACACATAGGTCTTTACTTTTCACCCGCGTAAGTATAGGCCATCTTGACGAGATTCACACGAAAGCCAAGGATATGAACTGGTTCACCTTTTCGTCATCGTTTTCATGTAAATCTACTATCTTTATGCCAGTTTGTGGCTTGTAAAAGAGAAATTCGCTGAGACTTTTCACATCCTTGTGTCCTGCATTCAAATAGAAGCGTTCAATTTTCCCCCCCCCCCCCTTCTTCTTTCTTTTTTTGGGGGGGGGGGGAAGAGAGAGAGAGAGAAATTTGTCACATTCTTGTGTCCCGTATTCAAATAGAAGCGTTCGACCCCCTCCCCCCCCCCCCTTTTCCTCCCTTCCCCTTTTTTTAGCTTGGGGTGATGGTGGGGTTGTTATGATCTTTCCATGCATACGATTTATTTTATGGGGTGTAAGCAGCAATGATGGGAAGAGAGAGAGAGAGAGAGGGGGGGAGGAAGGAGGGGAAGAGGAGATAGAGGAAGAGCGAATCGTCTCCTCTCTCAGTTTTCAATATACTTATCAAGTAAATGGAGCAGAACACTTTCGTCTGATGCATAGTTTACAGCCAGAGCTAGAACGGCTGTAGCTGGAAAATCCCGACAGCTCGCAACCAGCATCATAACAGAACTGGAGCTGATTTCACCCAATGCAGCACGGAAACATCACCCTCTCGCAGATAATGGTGCTGAAGATTCGCTTCATTGAACGCACATCTGTCTGATTAAAATGGCGACCGTTGCGCGGCAAATGGCGTTGTTAATTCTCACTCCATCACTAGAGATGCAGCTCTCGGCAAATCACGGAAATTAGTCGAGAGCGGAAAGAGAAGAACTACAGGAAGAGATACTGTGTGGGGTGGAGAAGGAAAAAAATGGAGGGAGGGGGGAAGGGGGGATTTTCTTTTTGACTTTTTTTTTTTTTTTTTTTTTGATGAATTAAAGTAGAAGGGTTAAATGGGCCATTGTTTTCATTTAGGAGAGTGAGCCATTTCCTGTAAAGTGCTGCTCAACATATTTTCTGCTACTTCCTGAAAGCTGGGTGTGACGTGATCACAGTGTTTGGTTCCCAGTGGAAAATGTTTCATTCTTTGTTTGACGGTCTTATTTACTGTCATAAACGCTTGCAAATAATCAAGTTCAGTATTATTTCGTTTTATTTCCTGTGCGGTGACCCTAGTGCGGTCGACGGGACGTTAAAACTGAGAACTAGCTATATTGTCTTGTTGTTGTTGTTGTTGTTGTTGTTGTTGTTGTTGTCGTTGTGTTGTTGTTGTTGTTGTTGTTGTTTTCTTTTCTTCTTCTTCTTCTTTTTTTTCTTCTTGAAGGTCGACGGGACGTTAAAACTGAGAACTAGCTATATTGTCTTTTGTTGTTGCTGTTGTTGTTGTTGTTGTTGTTGTTGTTGTTTTGTTGTTCTTCTTCTTCTTCTTCTTCTTCTTCTTCTTCTTCTTCTTCTTCTTCTTCTTCTTCTTCTTCTTCTTCTTCTTCTTGAAGGTCGACGGGATGTTAAAACTGAGAACTAGCTGTATTGTCTTGTTGTTGTTGTTGTTGTTGTTGTTGTTGTTGTTGTTGTTGTTGTTGTTGTTCTTCTTCTTCTTCTTCTTCTTCTTCTTCTTCTTCTTCTTCTTCTTCTTCTTCTTCTTCTTCTTCTTTTCTTCTTCGCAGTTGTTGCTGTTATCCTTCTTCTTCGTCTTCTTGTATGCAGTTGTTGCTGCTGCTGTTATTAATGTTCTCCTCCTCCTCCTCCTCCTCCTCTTCTTCTTCTTCTTGTCAGCGACTGGGCTCGACCAGAGCGTTGGAAGTCCGATGAAGTGTTTTACTTTTTTTCAGCCTCTAGACAGAAAGTAACACACTATTGAACACAGTGTAGAAGACTGTGCTTTGAACGTTTTCAGAGTAGTCAGAAATAAGCCAAGTTTGTTTCAGACCATTCACGTTGACTGTTAAGAGTTACAACACGCCTAATGTAGATGATGATGAAGTGATGCTTAATGTCCTCAGATGTCAGCTGACATATTAGGGACAAGTTGTGACCAATGCCGAAGCATGGTTCAATAATTCTTTACGTCCACGGAAACCAGAAGGCTCGTTAGGACGGACAGCTCAGGACGGCCACCTCGACTCTCACACAGCTCCTGAACTATGCCTAATGTAGATTCTTGACAACATGATAATGTTGGTAGGCGTTCTGTTTAATAAGCATGGTGTGCCTCGAGTTATTATTACACGATATAATGTCTACAGCGTATGTATGTAAATTATTGTGCAAACTGCAGAATGCGGTAGATTTAACTGGCAGGATTAATTGAGAAATAAGCGCTCCTTCCACCTCGACAAAGTTAATGAATATGTCCAGCGTCGAGCCGCTGGAACTGGCCGCTGCTTCTTGATTGAATGACCTAGGGTTGTCCCCCTTGGCCTCCATTGACCTTCGCCATTCATAGGGGGCGCCACTCGCGGCGTTTTTCAAAATTGCATGCAAATGGCCTGCCGTTGGCTCCAACTGAATCTAGATCTTATATGGTTTGAAACGCATACAGAAGTGATTTATACAGCATGTATTGTGTAACAGAGCTAGATTTGATACGGATTTAGTGGACAAGCGTTACCTTACGTAATTGCATTACTTATACAACAGAGACGCGAAAAGTACTGGAGTGGAAGGGTATAAATTGGACAAATTTCTACAAAGGTGTTTTGGGCCACTAATCAAGTATTTCATAATGAGCGCATGGAACAGGAGGTGTTTTTTCCTTCTCTCTTTCTCTCCTAATTTCTTTCTTCTTTTTTAATTTTTTATATATACTTTGTTTGGCTCGTGTGGAGGGGGGGGGGGGGGTGCGAACTATGGTGGTAGGCAGTGGTTGGGGTTGACTATTTGACTCAATGCTGGCAACTACTGTATCAGAACTTTCAGCCCAAGTCTTGGAAAACATGACACGTAATTTCTCCGTCATGTAGCCTAGACATCGGCAACTGCAAAAGACGAATAAAGTAACCCAGTCTTCGCACTCAGTGACTTGTTGTTTGATGTTTTACTGTTTTTGCAAGACATACAAATATTACTGCCAAGTTTGATAACTTCTCTCTCTCTCTCTCTCTCTCTCTCTCTCTCTCTCTCTCTCTCTCTCTCTCTCTCTCTCTCTCTCTCTCTCTCTCACTCTTGCAATGTATTCAATCTGACGTCACTGTTCTTATGTGCAGCTGATCACGTCACACGCGATACGGGTACAGACTCCACCCCGTCATATCCCGGGGGTGGTGGAGGTGACGTTGTCCTACAAATCCAAACAGTTCTGCAAAGGCGCTCCTGGCAGATTTGTCTACACGGGTGAGTTTCCCAAAACTCTCTAGTTTTTGAAATTGCTTTATTTTGCTTTCTTCATAAAGTCTGAAACAGAACGAGGCCTACAGCGCTTATGTTGAATCAACAAACAAAGGGAGGTAAGTACCGCTCGAAAGACGTCACACAAATACAACAACAATGGACTGGGTCATCTACGATAACTCTCACCTGGCATTCAAGGTAGAATACATAACTCTAAAGAAGGTACATAACAGCTCAAATGTAGCTTTGGGGTAGAGTGTGGAATACCTTTGATGAAGTTTGTGTACCTTGTATTTAGTTGCATGCCAGGTGAGAGTTACCGAAGGTGACTCGGGTCTTTGTTGTCGTGCATGTGTGACGTCTTCCGTGCGCTAATTATCTCCCTTGTTTGTTGAGGTTTTCTTCATAGTTGTATTGATTTACTGGATTGCACGCGTGCGTGTTTGCTCCAGTTCTTGACCATTTGTAAGTGTCCCAGTTCTTGACCAGTTCTAAGTATCCCGGTTCCTGTCCAGTTCTAAGTGTCCCTTTTCATGACCAGTTCTAAGTGTCCCAGTTCCTGACAAGTTCTAAGTGTCCCAGTTCCTGACCAATTCTAAGTGTCCCAGTTCCTGAAAAGTTCTAAGTGTCCCAGTCCTTGACTGTAATACACTCCGCGCCAAAACCTGTATAATCATGTGTGTATGTGAGGTTTTTGTTGGAACGTTTCACGACCAGAGGGCCGTTGTATAATCATTGGTTGTGTATTCATTCCACTCAACTTACTGCAATGCACACTCGAGACTCTTTCTTTCTTTTTTTCTTTTTTTCTTTCGTTCTTCTTTGCCAGGAAAGAATTTAACCGAAGCGACTTGCATCCTCAAGGTATATCACAAGGTATATCACTCTACCTGGCTTTCAGTGATGAAAACCTAAGAAGAAATAAAAATCATGATCAGCAAAGTGATCAACGTCTAACTAACTACAGCGTGAAAGGGAGGGGAAGGGAAGCTAACGACACGTGTGTCTCTGGAGAGAAATTAGATGAGATTGAGCGAGGAAGCAGCAAACAAGGACGGTGGAGAGCGTACATTATTAATGAATGAATTGTCCGCATTGTGAGAACAGCAACAAATTGATTGATTCCTTCCTTTGTCGAGTGGCGGTAAAGAAAACTGTCAAACGTCAAGGTGCCTGCAGTAGGCTTGGCTGTAGCTGCACGAAGGTGGGTGGGTGGGTGGGAAGGCACATAGGCGCTTTTCCTTTTTTCTTTTGCTTTCTTTCTCTTTTTCTTTCCGATTCCTGTCCTTGTTCTACTTGGAATGGTATTGAAACTAACGTGCTTTTTCTTCCCTTTTTTTCTTTTTCTTTTTTTCTTTTCTGAACGGGGTCCACGCGCCAACTCTTATAGCTGTCCCGGTATTCTAGGAAAGTGTGTTGACAGAGGTCCGCTCCCGAACTCTTGGTGTCCCGGTATCTTGGGATGGGGATGGCGGTGGTTGGCTTTCTGGCTGTTGGTGTTCCTGTATCCTATGGCTGGCAGCGTAGACGCTCAGCCGCCAGTGTCTCGTACTTTTGCTTGTGATTTTATTACTGTAGTTTTGCCCTGAATGGTCTTGCTGCTTGACTGGGCGTTAAGTACCCAATCTGCAGGTGACTCACGGTGTTTCAGCCCACTCTCCCTGACTCTTGTTGTTCCGGTATTCTGTGACAATGTTGACAGGGCTCCTGCTGTTTTTGGTATCCTATGGCAGTGTTGACAGGAGTCCACTCCCCGACTCTTGGTGTTCCAGCAAATCAATGGTGAAATAATTGAAAGGGATCTTGAGAGATCGTCCTAAACTGAAAGTCATCGTCAGCAAAATACACCCGCCAAAGGCCCAAAACTACAAGCAAAGCGTGACCTTTTCAACGCATTTGTTTTCTAATGTTTTCTGAATTGGTGGAAGATCCTGATGTTTACTTTATGGCTCATGAAAACCTACATCTCGCTTCACTGAAGGACACCATTCATCCCCAAAGTGAAAGGGGCCTCTATCCTCGCAGGAAACCTAGGCAGAATTGTTTTTGGTGTTCCGGTATCCTATGGCAGTGTGGACAGGAGTCCACTCCCTGACCCTTGATGTTCTGGTGTCATGTGGCAGTGTGGACAGGAGTCCACTCCTTGACTCTTGATGTTCTGGTATCCTAGTGTGGCAGTGTGGACAGGAGTCCACTCCCTGACTCTTGATGTTCTGGTATCCTAGTGTGGCATTGTTGACAGTAGTCCACTCCCTGACTCTTGATGTTCTGGTATCCTAGTGTGGCATTGTTGACAGGAGTCCACTCCCTGACTCTTGATGTTCTGGTATCCTAGTGTGGCATTGTTGACAGGAGTCCACTCCCTGACTCTTGATGTTCTGGTATCCTAGTGTGGCATTGTTGACAGGAGTCCACTCCCTGACTCTTGATGTTCTGGTATCCTAGTGTGGCATTGTTGACAGGAGTCCACTCCCTGACTCTTGATGTTCTGGTATCCTAGTGTGGCATTGTTGACAGAGTCCACTCCCTGACTCTCGTCTGCCTGATGATGAGACCTTTGCAACTGTCTAGGCGTTGAATATCAAGACTAGATCAATCCATCTGGGATATCCTAGGATAGCGTGGATATGTGGACTTTTGGAGTACACTTCAAGCAGCGACTACGGGCCTGCAGTGACTTAGTCCCTTCACGCCGAGTCACGGGTAGAGCGGACCGGACGGAAGTCCATGCTGGCACGGATTGTTGCTCTCGGGTGCTCCAGCATCCGGTGACAGTGTTGACGTGGCGGTGGCTTACCGTCAAAGTCCGAGTGTTACGTGCCAGAGGAGCATGCCGGTGGTGGATTATGCGGAGAGAGGTCTCGCCGCGTGCCTAATTGTTTCCAAGCCTCTCCAACCGACACTCCGCCATTCCAACCTCTCCCCTCCCCCTCCTTCTCCTCCCCCCCCCCCTCCTTCCCCAGCTCCCCCCCCTCCCCCACCCCCCCCCCCGCCTCCGTCCACCCCCACTCTTCTCCACGACCGCTTGACTTCATTTACCGGGTGCCCATTCCGCCAGCGAGTAGCCTGCTGCCTTCGCCACTACAATGACAAGTTACAGTTATCAATATAATGGTCTCGCCTCCCCAGTCCGCTCCATCGCTGCTGCCGTCAGTGCCGCTGCTGCCACTGCTGCTGCTGCTGCTGCTGCCATCTCGCTTTTCCTCTCCTCTTTTTATTTCTCCTCCCTCCTTCCCTCCTTCGCTCCCTCCCTCCAATACCAGTGTGCTGCTGACTGGCTTGCTGTACTTTATTTCCCGGCCCAACCTTTCTCATCGATTTGTGGAGGTGATGCTTCGTCGGCCGCCGCAGCAAACTGGTGTGGGAGAGAAAAAGCGCTCTTTTTTTGTCTCTTATTTTTTATTTGGGGGTGGGGGGGGAGGGAGAGCTAGGGAGCAGGGGTCGAGGGGGTGGGGATGGGGGGGGGGGGCTGTGAGAGAGGTCGTTGCAAGATTCGTCCTTCAGTGCGTGCTTTTTGTTATCTTTTTCTTTTTGAAAGAAATGTACATTTATTTTATTTTATTTTTTGCTGTGCTGAATTTTGTTGTTGTGTTTTAGTTGTGGGGGGGGGGGGGGGGGGGGGGGGGGCGGGGGGTCTGTTCTGTGTTGTTGTTGTTGTTGTTGTTGTTGGATTGGATGGGGTGCGGTGGGGTGTTTCTCTATAATGGCGTTTTAAAATGTGATCATGTAGTTACACAGCCATGACGAAAGAGGCTCCCTAACCTTTCCGCTCCACACTGTTTTAAACAAAACAGTGAAAACAGTGCAGTTTCTCGCGTACAATTCAGTTCGCCTCCCATTCTTCCTGTCAACACACATGCTATTCTTCTTCTCATCTAAAGGTCGTGTTACAGATTTCGTGGACGGAATATCAATACTTTCTGTAGCGTTCCCGCGTGAATTAATGTTTCGCACATGTTGCATTGTGTCAGTAGTGCCCGCATAACAGTGTGTAAGTTATTCAGCGGAAACCACGAAAAAGGGCTGTCTGCAAATATTGGTTAGCATAGAATGCATGCTGTTAAAAGAGGGTGTGTTTTTCTGGTTCGGGGCTGGCTCACTGACATCGAAATTGGAAGGGTGAGGCTTAAATTCCTAAAAGAGGAGCCGTCTTTCATGGGAGGATCATTTATAGTGAAAATGTGTGTGTGTGTGTGTGTGTGTGTGTGTGTGTGTGTGTGTGTGTGGTGTGTGTGTGTGTGTGTGTGTGTGTGTGTGTGTGTGTGTGTGTGTGTGTGCGTGCGTGCGTGCGTGCGTGCGTGCGTGCGTGCGTGCGTGCGTGCGTGCGTGTGTGTTTTTCACTATGCAGTGTATGATTAGCCGATGATTAAAAAAAATCTCTCTAATTAATTTGTCAACGCTTTGAGTCCCTGCAAGTGCTCTATAAATTGCCGATGATGATGATGATGATGATGATGATGATGATTAATTGTGAAGTGAGGGGTGAGTAGACCCCAAAATAGCGGTCTTTGGTGAAGAGTACCTCACAGGAAAGCTACAGGATCTTACACCCACTTCGAGAGTATAGTCTTCCTTGTGGGGTTTCACTGTATTGATTGATCTCTACTCGTAAGAGCCTAGCAAGCGCTGAGTGGGGAAATAAAACCGCAGTATTGTAACCGTGCCATGTTGCTTTTGCTTGTTGAACGCAGCGCTGACAGAGCCCACCATCGACTACGGGTTCCAGAGACTGATGAAGCTGGTGCCCCGACACCCTGGCGATCCCGAAAGGCTGCCCAAGG
>JABMCL010001228.1:987500-995000 GCA_018857735.1 Alviniconcha marisindica
ACAATTTCATATATCTCGAAAAAAACGGGGAAAAAAACGTGTACCTAGAAATCTCAAATATTCTTCAGGTTTCTCTTTGTGCACGGACATACTGTTTTTCATTTGTTTACATCTAAACGTATGACCAGTACTCTTTATAGAAGCCGAAATACGATTATATGCTGCATAATCTGACCGGTACTCTTTATAGAGGCCGAAATACGATTATCCTACATAATCTGACCAGTACTCTTTATAGAGGCCGAAATACGATTATCCTACATGATCTGACCAGTACTCTTTATAGAGGCCCGAAGTACGATTATCCTATATGATCTGACCAGTACTCTTTATAGAGGCCAAAAGACGATTATCCTACATAATCTGACAGGTACTGTCTATAGAGGCCGAAATACGATTATCATACATTATCTGACAAGTACTCATTAGAGAGGCCGAAAGACGGTTATCCTACATTATCTGACCAGTACTCATTAGAGAGGCCGAAAGACGATTATCGTGTATATTTCGACAGGTGCTCTCTCTATAGAAGCCGAAATACGATTATCCTACATGAAAAGCATGGGTGAAAAGCCCCTTTACTGGAAAGCAAAATAAAAACAACGATGTCATCCTCTGCCAGGAAAACTGGAGTGTTTGTACATATTTATTTGCCAGCCTTCTTTTGTAAAAAGCAAAATAAAAACAACGATGTTATCCTTTGCCAGGAAAACTGGAGTGTTTGTACATATTTATTCGCCAACCTTCTTTAACCAACGTAACGCGTGTAACGACGGCTAAACGATACAATCCCGCACAGCCTGTCGGATGGTGCCGTAATGACATATCGGACCCCCGCCCACCCTGTTGTTCTGTAAGACACAATCGTCAAAGAGCTCGGAATTCTCCGAGGATGGCTGAACGTGACGCGCTGCCTGATGCCAGATTACGCGGTGAAGTTTCTGAATTGATTCCTCGGTCGGGTAATTAGGTCTGCCCAGCTTGATCAGTAGGGTAGCCCAGTTGGGTTGATGTAGGTCTGCCCCTTGGCTGTGGCGTTGGTGTGGGAGGGGGGTTGATTGCTTAGTGCACAGCTAGAACAACGTTGACGTTGTTGCAAAAGCAGGCTTCTGTTCGTGAACGATCGGCTACTCCTTGACAGGAGCTTTGCATAATCTCCAAATTGCTTTCTAAGGTCTCCAAATTGCTAAGATCTCCAAATTGCTTTCTAAGATCTCCAAATTGCTTTCTAAGATCTCCAAATGGCTTTCTAAGCAATCGTCGTTGAGATTTGACACGCATGCTCGCCTTTTTCTTTTTAATCTCAATCAACCCTTTTGCTTCAGCAACCCTTACATGAAGGTTCGTTCATTCATTTGGTCGCAATGCGTCCGTTCATCGACTTCGCTTATCATGGAGCGGAAAGCTTACATGGACGCTGACTCTCTGGCTGCATTGCTACACTGTATTCCTGGCAGTTTTCCTTGCATTCTCTTTTTCTTTTCTTTTGGAATTCTTTTGTTTTTCAGAGTGGATTATTTTATTGTAGGCTACTTCGAGTGTAATGAAAACTATTTATTTTGTGTATTGTGTGATTCACAATCTGTTTTCACAGACAGCCTGTCAGAGTGTTCACAGTAGTGTGTGTATTGTGAGTACTGCGGTCACAGACGGTGTCAAAGCGCTCACCATCGTCTGTGTATTGTGTGTATTGCGGTCACAGACAACCTGTCAAAGCGCTCACTATAGTTTGTGTATTGTGTATATTTCGGTCACAGACGATGTCAGAGAGCTCGCCGTAGTAGTCTGTGTATTTTGTGTACTGCGGTCACATACGTTGTCAAAGTGCTCACCATAGTCTGTGTATTGTGTGATCCACAGCCGGGTACAGTCGCAGCCAAAGCTCCAGTGTATCTCCCAGGGGGTACGGGTCCAACGGCTCCACCCCGCACAGTGTCAATGGTGGGGCCTACGGAAGCAACCCCGCAATGAACGGGTATCACACCAGCGCTGGACCGCTGGGGAATATGGGTACGTCCACTTCCTTGTCTGTAGTCACTCTTCAGGCACCAACTTTCAGCCTTTCAATACGTCTCTGCCATAGCTGCTTACGACATACCCTCGAAAACTGACGGGCAACTGTCCATTTTTCTTCGTTGCGCGAAAGAAATGGACGCAGAGAGTGGCTGTGATGTAAGTGGATGTGGCAGAGACCAAAGAAGGCCGGCAGTCGCTTTTTTGTTTTTTTTGTTTTTTGTTTTAATTCTTGGTCTGTACCATATCACATTTCAGTTATTATGAGGCTTGCCCTCACGGAGTACCGCGGACGCAGAAATTAAGAGAATGCAGATTATCAAAGTTCATCCCTTTTTCTTGTAAATCTGGAATAGGTCAGAATATTGTTTCGGCTTGTTGTGCCTGTCGTAGGGATTCTGTGTTCTGATTTATTTCTTGCTAGTTCATTCAGCTCAGGTTGTGTGTGTGTGTGTGTATGTGTGTGTGTGTGTGGTGTGGGGGGGGGGGGGGGGTCCTAATCACATAAAAAATTAAATTAAAAAACATGACGTGTGTGATGAATAACGAGCATATTTGTACTTGTGATTTGATGAATGAATTGTTTTGCCCTGTTATTGATCTTTGCGGTCAACTCGGTGTTAAATATGAAATAAAAAGTTACAGCTGAACACCCTTCAGGTAGAAGATTACCGAACGAAAAGAAGCAGCCGCTTATTCGAAAAAGATGATACCAATAAATAATGATGATTTTTTTTTTAAGGGTGCTGTTCATCCCTTGCAGTCATAAGTTCTCTTTTGTTTTTTCCAGGTCTGGACCATTTTTTGCGGGATGAAGCGAGTAGGCTCGGTGCCGGTAATTATCTTTTTTTCATAGTCTTCCTTCCGATGTTGTTTGTCCATTAATGTTTATCCCTTTTTTTACTGTCTGTCTTTTCATGTTTCAGTTTCTGAATACTTTTGCGTGTGAAACCTACCGTTTAGTTTTTTCCACAGACAAAAAACGTATGCAATGCCCAAGTAAAAGTAAATACATATATACACATGAAGAAGGTGGCGGTAAGGCGTTAGGCTGGTAAGCAGAAGGGCATCGGTTCGATTCTGCCTCGGTTCTCATTTCTCTTCAAAAGGGTTGTGGTTTGTGGACACCGTCTTGCAACTTTGTCCTTCACAATTAATGAAACATTAAAATGGCTCTTATCGCTGCCCATCTTAATGCAGAACTCATTCTGGTGGTGACAGTGTAGCAATAGGTATATAATCTGCCCTCTTCCCCCACCTCCATACCCCCTTTCCCCCCTTTCTCTTTGTCCCTAACAGGCCTTGTGGTTTCTGTGGACGTTAGACACCATGTTTACTTACTTACTTTTAGAGAAAAACAACAACAAAAGAGTGAACTACGTAAACACCCTGCGTACCGTGTTCAGTAAATGTTCTTGGTGTTCTTGGTGTTAAAGGCCTTGCAAATAGTACACGCAACACGAGGTTTTCGTAGTCACTGCAAACAGTAGATTGTAACTGTGCACCAGCATTGAGGCATCCGGGTGCAAAATGTAGGCTTCTTATGGAGACAAATAACCATCCGAGAGTTTATCTTAAAGCATGAGGAGACTGTTCTTTTATTCGTTGAGTGTGTGATGATTAAATATGTGGCTCGAAACTCTGTTATTTTTTTCTTCTTCTTCTTCTTCTTTAATTTTTTATACATATTTCGATTGGTTGCTGCATGTCTTTGATGTACGTCTTGAATTTTGTATGAGATTTTCCGTTTCGTTATTTCATTTTATGTTCTATGAATTACTGCTCTTGGTGTTGTAATGAAAAAAATCTCGTCAAATATCAGCTTCCAAATGTATGATTTCCTGCGGAAGGCTGAATAGGACATTGCACAGTTGAATAAGGTAGTTTACGAATACGCTTGAACTTGCACGCTTGTATCGATCAGTAAACAACTCTCTTTTTTTAAACAACAAAAACATTGAGACAGAGTAAGACTGTTCTTGACACAAATATATTTTTACCTACATTCACCCCGCCTTTCCCACCGACTCTAACAAAGAATGTTGGATTATTAACAAACAAAGTAGAACCGACCCTTAAAAAAAAAAAAAAAAAAAAAGAGCTTGCAAGCGTAAGCATTAGATAGTTAGTTCTTGGATTTTAATATCCATGTCAACCGCATAGGGCCACCTCAGGACGAATGTAAAGCATAGGCATAAGTTATATAGTTGCGCAGAAGAAGTACAGTAGAGTATGGCATTGGCAGCACTGGACATTGTCCGGACACGTTTCAATGACCACTACACAGCTTTCAGCACTAGCGGCCTAGCCTGCGTGTGGCTATACAGACCCACCTGCCTCACTGACCATCTTGGTCAGCAGTCCTTCAGGCACAAGTCAAGCTGGGCGGCTGCATAATTATCCGATGCAGTTGGCTGCAAAGTCGTCTGGGGCGAGATGATATCTCACCGCCTCCAGTGGCGTGGGGTCTCGTTGGAAAGACGTCGTCGAACAAGCAGCCTACTGGGACAAAATGTGCAAGTAGATACAAACTCATTAGACCCGCCATCGGAGTCGCGTGCCACGCGAGGTTCTTGTCTAGCTCCTGCTGCGCGTGCGTCTGGAAAATCTGATATATAGCGTAAGACCCCGCTGGTTGTGGATGAAATGTTTGTTGGAGATGGTTCCCTCCCCCCCGCACTGTAGGTTGTGAAAACCGGCTTGCACCTCATTTGTCATTGTGAGTATAATAGCTATATAAAGCAACAGTTCTCGGTGTGCGTTCTTCACGTCCCCAATAGTCCGTACGGTCTCTGTGTACACGTAGAGCAACATTGAAATGTGCATTCTGAATGATTCAAACACATTAAAAGGTTCAAAAGAACACTGTATATTAGGACAAAACACAACATGCGACTTTTTGGGGTAATCCCCTTTATCAAGTTACAAAACGCCACCCAAACAACTTCTGCAAGGTTTCAGCCTGATTGTACGACTCTTAGCCTGTTGCATTACTCGTCAGTTTTAATGAAATGCAGAGTACTTGTTGTCTCTGGATTGATTTTGTCCTTCGTGTTTGGCTGGTTGACAACACCAGTCATGTCTCCATGAGTACAGGGAATAACTCCAACAACCAAATAAAGGAAAAGATAAAAAGAGTATTGGTTGTTAGCGCCCTGTCAACGAAATAGATCACATTAAGGCGAACGATGTTAGTACGAAAACATCAAACGCCATTAAGAAACAAAGACACCCCCGCCCCCCACCACCACCACCACCACCAACCACCAACAACAACAACAACAAAACAACAACAACAGATGATTCAGAGCAACCCCAAGATCTAAAGGAACAGGTGATGATTAAGAGCAATACTAAACAAATAACATCCAATAATAAATAATTATATAAATATAGAGTGAAATAGTTGAACCCTGCGTACCGTTCACTTTTGCTGTAAATTGCGGACGTAAAATCAAACACTGACATAAAACAAACAAGAAAAGACGGAAGAAAAAGAAGAAGAAGAATTTCGACCCTCGAATCAGTCTCGATTTTTTTTTTCATTTGGCAGTTCCTACGTGCAACTCCCCACCTGTTCCACACACGGCCCCAACCCACGGTCCCGCCCCGGGGCTTGCTGGCTCTTGTGGCTCGGGGCTGTGGCCCATGACGGCCAAGCAGAAAAGTGCCTTTGCCCCAGTGTACCGCGAGTACCAGAATGCCTGGGTCACCCACCCGTTAATTCACGTCAGTACTGCTACTTGCTCCTTAACTATTATATATATATGTCATCTGTGTAGCCGTGCCTAAAGTATGTCTGTATTCACGTCATGAATCTATCCACGTCACTGTGTCTTGTACTCACCTCACTATGGCTTGTGTTGTTATATACAATTAGGATGTATCGATAGATGCCTGTAGTTACTAATTACCAATGTCAGCAAGTCGTTCTTCTTTATTGTTAAAGTCGCGGTGTAGTCGTCTGTGTGTATATAATTATAAGAATGCAGTGGAAAACTCGTGTTAGAGTTGTTGATTTTAGCAGGTAACGCTACCAAATTCAGTCATTGAATTCTGAGGTAGTGTTTTAGATTCTGTTACGTTGGCACTGAACTTACACGCATTGGCCAGATTCTGAGGACACAGAGTCAATACTCTGGATAGATTTCTAACATAATTCTGCCGAGTCTTAGTGTCCGTAACCAGCACTACTGTATATGGACAACTGAGATTTGCATTTAGCCATCTCATTACACTTTTCCCAAAGAAGTAATCGGAGAAGAGCCTCATGGGCAAAACTCGATTCTTTGCTTTGTCACTGAACCTTGCCGTAAGTTGTCGTTACACATTTCGTTTGCGGTTATTGTCATGATCAGACCTTTGGATGGAGTTTGTGAGCCGGTTTGGCCTAGCGGTAAGGCGTTAGGCTGGTAAGCGGAAGGACCTCGGTTCGATACCGCTTCGGCTCTCCTTCCTCTTCAAAAGTTGTGGTCTGTGGACACTGTCTTGTGACTTTGTCCCTCACAATTATGAAACATTAAAATGGCTCTTATCGCTGCCCGCCTTAATGCAGAAGTCATTCTGGTGGTGACAGTGTAGCGATATGTATATAATCTCCCTCTTCCCCCACCTCCATACCCCCCTTCCCCCCTTTTCCCCGTCCCTAATAAGCCTCGTGGTTTCTGTGGACGTTAAGCACCATGTTTACTGACTTACTTAGATGGAGTAAGACTTCTGTCTCATTACTGCCTCTCAGAATCTGTCTTGTCAAGTCCGAGTACAGTCCGCACACTCGCCCTGATATAACCGTCATGGTTGACTGGGCGTTAAAAATCAGTTATCTATCTATAATCTATCTATAAGTCAGGCTCCTTTAGAACGGGCTATAGAAAAGCTTGTCATTCGTTTAGAATCGCATGCGACAAGAGTGCAGTGAGTCTGCTAGGGAGCGGAGTGCTCGAGTGCTAGGTAGGCTAAAAGCGATCAACAACAACTGTGCTGCCCGGAAAGTGAAAAAAGAAAGAAAATGCATCTGCTGTGAAACAGTCTCCTTCGCCCTGGATCTTGATTCACACAAAAACTTGTTTAGGGAGGTCGACTGAAGACTTTTTGAGACCTTAGGGTCTGTAAGAAATCGCTATTATTAATGCAGCTGTGCAATCCGTGCTGCTTGCTCTTCGTTCGTGTTTTTTTCTTTTTCTTCTTCTATTGATTTTTGTGCAATGTTGTTGTTATTCATTGGCATTATATGAACGCAATCTTTACGTACAGTGTTTATTTGATATTTTGTTAAAAATTTTCTTTTGCGCTATTGAGAATTTTGCATGCACTGTATGTATATCTATATATCTCTATATATATCTATATATATATATGTTCATAACAAAGATGTTTCAAAGAGTCTGTTTTTGTCGTTATTGTTGTTGCTGTCTTGGTTTTGATTTGTTTTTTATAATTTACTTCAGTACAATTTGGTGTACGTTTTTCGTTTTGTTTTTCGTGGTA
>JABMCL010001228.1:1002500-1012500 GCA_018857735.1 Alviniconcha marisindica
AAGTATGTTCGGCGAACAAACATTCGCCCAATTAAGAACGGGCTTTAGGCCACTCTGTAGGCTGTAGGCTGTAGGCTAAACGAACATCTAACGGCGGTGTCGGGGGACGTTAACTTGCGATACGTTGGCATTGTGTCCTAGGGAATGATGCGTCGCTGTCATCCGCTTGCGCCAATAATTATTATAGGCTCCAGCTTTATCAGCCCCCGTGGCTTGAGAACAGATTGAACTGCTTGTCATCGTTGCATTTTTCTTGTCATTATCGTTTTTTATCATTCGCTATGATATTATCCACGTGAGCGAGATCATGAGGTTGAGTGGGCCTTAAAAACCAGTTACTTGTCATTTTTATAATGACTGTTTTTGTTCGTTGTTATTGGTTAAAGCATTTAAATAATAATATTTTGTCTCTGAAGCTATCATCATCATCGCCATTATTATTATTATTTTGTATCATTAGTTCGCCCTGATATAACTGCAATGTTTGACTGGGCGTAAAACACCAAGTTACTTACTTACTTGTATTATTAGTATTACCATACTACTACAGCTACGTATACCACTACTGTATATGATACTGGGCCTGTCCTGACCGATCAAAGCTTGAATTTAGTTTTACTTTCCATGGCAATACGTTGTCAACTGAGAGGCTCTGCTTGATTTTCTTTTATCGTAAATGCTTCCCGCCTCTTTTTTAAACAACATTTCGGGAACCTGTGATTCATATTCGGAAAGAGATGCGTTAATTACTCTTGACTGTACAATAAAATCTGTTATTTAAGTGTTCACTCATGGTCGATCACGTCAACACCATTTATTAGCGGATTTTGTTTGTTTTTTACTTTTTGTGCTTTGGTTTGATTTTGTTGTTATTGTTGTTGTTGCTTTGGTTTTGTTTATTGCGGGGTATTTTTCTCGGTTTTAATTTTTTTAATTTTTTTATGGTCGATCGCGTGCAAGATGTGTATCACTTGAAAACGCATAATAGATTTTTGGAAACGCGTGCTGAAGTCGGCGGTGTTGCGTTTCTTACTGACAGTGTATGTGTGTGACCCACATTTACTCCAGGTCTAGTCTCATTAATGTCACGTGCAATACACACATTACGTCGTTTTGTTCGCACTGCCAATGACTATTTTATGATGCGTCGACACTGTCATGTTTGTCATACTGTGTATTCTCTCTGTCGTCTGTCTGTCTGTCTGTCTGTCTGTCTGTCTGTCTGTCTGTCTGTCTGTCTGTCTCTCTCTCTCTCTCTCTCTCTCTCTCTCTCTCTCTCTCTCTCTCTCTCTCTCTCTCTCTCTCTCTCTCTCTTGCCAACCACTTTGATATTATATAATATTGTTTTATATTATGAAAAAAGTTTTGATGTCAATAAAATAAAAAAATGATTAAGAGTGAAAAAAATGGTTTGAGTTTATTGAATGAGTCTTTTTCTCAGTCCCTCTCCCTATCTATATCTCTGCCTGCCTGCCTGCCTCTCTGTCTGTCTGTCTGTCTGTCTTTTGCTCTCTGTCTCTGTCTGTCTGTCTGTCTGTCTGTCTGTCTGTCTGTCTGTCTGTCTGTCTGTCTCTCTGTCTGTCTGTCTGTCTGTCTCTCTCTCTCTCTCTCTCTCTCTCTCTCTCTCTCTCTCTCTCTCTCTCTCTCTCTCTCTCTCTCTCTCTCTCTCTTTAACTCCATTTGGGAATCCAGAATTTTTCCGCCCTCTTGGAGAAAAGCCACCATAGTTGTGATACCAAAACCCGGTAAGGATTCTTCAGATCCTAACAACTATAGACCCATCGCCTTAACCAGTTGCTTATGCAAAACGACAGAGAGGATGGCGAACAAGCGATTGATGTTGGTCTTGCAATGCCAAGGTTGATTGACCTCGGAGCAGTGCGGTTTTCGGAAAAACCGTAGCCTTGCAGATCAGCTGGTACGATTTGACAGTTTCATTCGTAATGCTTTTGCCAAAAAAAAAAAAAAAAAAAAAAAGAACACGTTCTTGCCATTTTCTTTGACTTGGAAAAAGCCTACGACACCACGTGGAAACACGGTATACTGTCCGATCTTTACGATCTTGATTTTCGAGGCCATTTGCCTACCTTCATTGATGGGTTCCTGTCACATCGGCTGTTTCAGGTGAGAGCTGGCTCCACTCTGTCCGATACGTATGAGCAGGAGATGAGTGTTCCTCAGGGAAGCATCTTGTCTCCGATTCTTTTCAGTCTTAAAATTAACAATATCGTCAAGTCTGTCTTCAAAGGTTTGGAAGCGTCATTATTCGAGGATGATTTTGCCCTTTGTATACGTGCAAAGTTCCTCCCACATGCATAGAGACGTATGTAACTGTGTGTAAACAGTGTGCAGGATTGGGTCTCTAAAAATGGTTTAAAATTCTCCACAAGCAAAACAGTCTGCATGCACTTCTGTAAGCAACGTAAACATTTTGCAAAGCCGTCTATCTTGCTGGACAAAACTCTTATCAAGGTAGTAACAGAAGCTAAATTTCTTGGTGTAATATTTCATCGAACCTTATCCTACAGCAGCCATATAAAATATCTCAAAACAAACTGCCTCAAAGCTCTGGATATTTTAAAAGTCGTAGGCCACACCGACTGGGGGGCCGATCAAAAAACTCTACTGTGTCTCTATCGAGCCCTTGTAAGATCTAAATTGGACTATGGGTGCATTGTATATGGGGCAGCTTCAAACAACATTCTAAAGATGCTCTTGGAGCTTTTCGTACTTCCCCAGTAACAAGCCTCTAAGCGAAAGCAAAAGAAATGTCTTTAAAGAACAGACGAAAGAAACTGTCCATGAATTACGTTTTAAAACTGAAAACTTGTCCTGAGAACCCAGCTTACAGCTGTGTTTTTGAATCATCAAACTCAAAACTCTTTGAAAAATCCAGCCTGACTCCACCTCTTGGCCTCCAAATTCTACCACTGTTTGAGGATTCTAAGATTGACCTGGATGTGGTTGATGACACCACAGTGACAGATACCCATACTTGGAGTCAATCTGAACCTCAGATCCGTCTGTCTTTGACAAAAAAAACAACAACAAAAAACAAAAACAAATTCTACAAACCCTGAAGTATATAAACAAGCCTTTTTAGAAATAACATCCAGACATCCAAAATATATGCAGATATATACCGATGGCTCAAAGGTAGACGGAAAGGTTGCTGCTGCAGCAGTGTCGTCTGTTGCTCCAAATAGCCCCTTCTCTTGTCGACTGAGAGACCATTGTTGTATTTACACAGCGGAACTGCAGACAATTCTGTTTGCTCTTAAACAAGTATACAGTCAAAAGAAAAGAAATTCATGATTTTCTCAGACGCTCTCTGCTCTGCAAGCGCTTGAAAACTTAAAAACTGACCATCCTCTGCTGATACAAATACAGGAACCTTTACACAAAATTAATGCAGACAAAAAGGTAACCATTTTTATGTGGGTTCCTGGACATATAGGTTTTCGAGGAAACGAGGCAGCTGATAGAGCTGCAAAAGAGGCTGTTAACACTGAACCGACGGCTGGCCTCGTACCTTTTTCCGACCTGAAACCTTTAATTTCCAAATATGTCTGTGAGGTTTGGCAGAAGGAGTGGGATGAAGCTGGTTTGGTATCAAATAAGTTTTATGAAATTTTACCAAAACATTCATACAAACTGTTATCTTTTTGTAACTAAACCTTGTTTAGCCAAAACTACTGCAGTTTTTGGTTTTTGTGCTGCCTGTGTTGCCGGAATATTGAAAACTCTGACTTTCTTTCTTTCTTTCTTTCTTTTTCTTGTGTGTATGCTAGCTTTTATGCTAGTCTGTGAATTTCTATATATACTGATCCTATTTTATTTTTCTGGATTCGAAACCAGAACAATGACTGTGTCGTGTCCCAAGGACCTTTCAGTTGGGCACTTGAATATTTACCACTTGGCGGACAAAGTGACGGATGTGAATGTACTCGTTCATCAATCAGACATTTTACACATTTTTGGTGTGTCTGAATCTAGGCTTACCTCTTACGTCAGTGACGAGGTGGCTAGCATTCCAAATTATTCAATTTTGCGAAGGGACGCGATGAACCTGGGCATATTGGGATCGCGGTGTATGTTCATAATTCTACTCCGGATTTCACTCATAGGCGCTATGATTTGGAATCTGCGTATGTAGAAAGCATTTGGCTTCAGGTCAAAACAGGAACAGGCCCTCCTTTTCTCATAGACTTCATTTATAGAAGTCCCTCATCCACTTTGGTTCTGGTTTGATGAATTTGTTGTCATGATGTACAGAGTCCAAAACGTAAGCATTCTCTCTCTCTCTCTCTCTCTCTCTCTCTCTCTCTCTCTCTCTCTCTCTCTCTCCTCTCTCTCTCTCTCTCTCGTGTGTGTTTGTTGTGTGTGTTGTGTGTGTGTGTGTGTGTGTGCGTGTGTGTGTGTGTGGTGCGTGTGTGTGTGTGTGTGTGTGTGTGTGTGTGTGTGTGTGTGTGTGTGTGTGTGTGTGTGTGTGTGTGTGTGTGCAGTGGTGCTGTTGTTCTCTGTGTGTGTGTGTGGCGCGCGGCGGTGTGTGTGTGTGTGTTGTGTGTGTGTGTGTGTGTGTGTGTGTGTGTGTGTGTGTGGTGTGGTGCGTGTTTCTTTGTGGTGTGTGTGTGTGTGTTGTGTGTGTGTGTGTGTGTGTGTGTGTGGTGTGTGTGTGGTGGTGTGCGTCTGTTTCTGTGTGTGTGTGTGTGTGTGTGTGTGTGTGTGTGTGTGTGTGTGTGTGTGTGTGTGCGCGCGCGCGCCCCGTGCGCGCGCGCGCGCCCGCGCGTTCAAATAACACCACATGCTTTGATTTCTAAAGTGACATCTGCTCTTGTCTTTCGCCTTGGCCCCCTTTTCCATCACAGAGAAGCCGACTTCATCTCTCTCTGCTCCCGCTCCTCTATTTCCTCCCTTTTGTTTGCTGGCTGTAACGGTTCCAGTCTATTGTAGAGAGGCTCTGGCACCCGCAGTCCATCATTTGATGGTCACGGCTACCCAGACAGGCAGAATCGCTTGTCCCCTACCCTTCTTTTGTCCCCGAGCCCTTCTGAACAGCATGCCCCACGCTGCCATCTGCCGTCTGTTACTGGAAGCTTGTGCATGACTGTGGTTGAAATAGGGTACCGTTATAACGGCAGAGCATGATGGACACGCGATAGGAGTCGTTCCTTTGAAGTGTTTCCACGAAAACTGTGCATTGATCAAAGGCCTGCGAGTTTAGCCATGAAAGCCAAAACGGTTTGTGATTGTTTATTCAACAGAAAAAGTTTTGTTGTTATTTGTTGTTGTTGTTGATGTTGTTGTTGTTGTTGTTGTTGTTGTTGTTGTTGTTGTTGTGTGTGTGTGTGTGTGTGTGTGTGTGTGTGTGTGTGTGTGTGTGTGTGTGTGTGTGTGTGTGTGTGTGTGTGTATTTACTCTTTGTTGCTTTGTTGTTTGTTTTGTTTTGTTTTGTTGTTGCCTTTGTTGTTGCTGCTGCTGTTTTGTTTTGTTGTTGGTTGTTGATTGTTGTTGCTGCTGTTGTTGTTGTTGTTGTTGCTTTGGTCTGGCATTCAGTTCACCGTTTGATGAACAACCAAACCAAGAAGAAGAAGAAGAAGGAGAAGGAGAAGAAAGGTTGTTAGTGTACCTAAATCTTAATAGCCGCACATACTCTGACAATACTAATACTACGTGAACGCAAACCATCGTCATAGCGCCCCTATTGGGGTACTGCGAAGGCATAATTAATTTCCCCTCTGCCGAGAAGCCACAGTTATTAAAATTTCGATTACTTTGCTGACTGCTACGAACTCCGAGTTTGTGATTCTTTGTCTTTTCGTCTCATTCAGCTTCATTTCTCTCTGACCTCTTGATACATAAAGTGCCTTATGACGTAAAGTAATGAATCGCATGTCAATTTCTCATTCGCAGACACACACACACAGACAAACACACACACACACACACACACACACACACACACACACACCGCGCGCGCGCGCGCGCGCGCAAACACACGTACCCACACGCACGCACATAACGCACACGCACGCACACGCACTCTCACACACATACACACACACACACACACACACACACACACACACACACACACACACACACACACACACACACACACGCACGCACGCACGCACGCACACACACAGAATTCTCCCCCCCCTCCCTAATAAGCCATACGGTATCTGTGGACGTAAAACACTTACAGAAGTTACTGTTATTCATCAGAGCACAGGAGCGGTGTGAACAGGGAGGTGGACCTGGGCTCTCATTCCCTATCCCATTCTTACCCCCGTCCCTAATAAACCATACGGTTTCTGTGGTCGTAAAAAAGCACCATGAAAGAAGATGTGGATCTCACTGTGACTCTGACAACACGGACATGTAGCTGTGATGCAGGCGGTGTGCTAGCTAGCTGAGCCACCGATGACGGTCTGTCTGTCTGTCTGTCTGTCTGTCTGTCTGTCTGTCTGTCTGTCTGTCTGTCTCTCTCTCTCTCTCTCTCTCTCTCTCTCTCTCTCTCTCTCTCTCTCTCTCTCTCTCTCTCTCTCTCTCATTTTGTGTGTGTGTGTAGATAATGTGTTTGTTTGTTTGTTAGTGTGCGTGTGTTCGTGCGTGCGCCTCTGTGTGTGTGCGTGTGCGTGCGTGATTGCGTGTGCGTGTGTGTGCGTACGTGCGTGCGTGTGTGTGTGTGTGTGTGCGTGCGTGTGTGTGTGTGTGTGTGCGTGCGTGCTGTGCGCGTGTGTGCGTGTGTACGTGCTGTGCGTGTGTGTGTGTGTGTGTGTGTGTGCTGTGTGTGCTGTGTGTGTGTGTGTGTGTGTGTGTGTGTGCGTGCGCGCCTGCGCGCGTGTGTGTGTGTGTGTGTGTGTGTGTGTGTGTGTGTGTGTGTGTGTGTGTGTGTAAAATGACGGTGACTCTATTTCCACCCCGTTGTTGTCCAGCACCAGAAGGCAGTGGCTGCACCACCCAGCAGGCTGGACCCAGCAAAGAGAGACTGAAAACGGGCAACCGCTTGCCAATGTTCACCCATCGCTCGCTGGGGGGATCTCGGGCCGGTTTGGGTGTGTGTGTATGGGGGGGTGGGGGGTAGGGGGGGGGGGGGGGGGGGGGGGGGGGGGGGGGGGTGAAGAGGGGAAGACTAACATCTTGTTGATCACCCTATTACCGCCACACTCTGGGGACCAGGCTCCGCGGAAACACCGGCCCGGGGACTCACACTGCCTCTGACTCTGACTCTGATGTTCCTGCCTCTCCTGGCCACTCCACTCCACTCCACTCCACCCCCACCCCACCCTCCCAGACCCCCAACCCCCACCCTCCCAGACCCTCAACCCCTCCGTCCTAGCTAGATTGCTTGCTGCTTGCTTAGGTAAAACAATTACCGAGGGCTGTGATATTGAAAATCGGGTTCCCTGCCGTATAGCGTTGGATCGCGGCCTCTTACGCTACTAGTACGGCTGGCACTGCGTGCATGCTCCACCGTGTGATGCTATTTCATTAATCCGTATGTCCGACTCGTCCGCCACTCGCTTTCAGGCGCACGGACGTTTCTGAACTTTGACAAATACAACGGCGTGGGTGAGCGCCATCGCCGCCTGGTGATTTGTTTGAAAACCCGCGTGGGGAGCACTAGCGGGTAAATATTTGCTCCAATTTCTTCAAATCTGCGCAGTGTGCATAAATCAGACAATGATCGCCGAGTTATTAGTGGGTGATGATGCGGCGCCACACAGCCGATCTCGTGCCGGCCAAACTCTCGCCATTCACAGCGAGATTTGGCGAGAGGCCGCCATGTTGACACACCAGAATCCACAGCGCCAATAACACGGGTCGGAAATTTAGCGGCCTTTAGTGCAGCGCAAACGGCAAACAAATGAATTCCTAATCTATCGTTTTGGGCCTAAAAAGACAAGCCGACGGGTGTCTAATGGAATTGGCACGGGCCAGCCATTACTGGCTACAAACTCATCAGGGATCTAAGTGATAGGTACACACACTACCAGTGTCAATACGACCGTCCTCCAAAGCTAGGGTATAACTTGAGCTGAAAGAGAGAGGGAGGAGAGAAAAAAGATGGACAAAAAAAAAAAAAAAAAAAAGATGATCGCGCTGGATGGCTGCCACTGTGCACGCTTCGTTGCACTTAGTTCACCGGACAATGGAAGTGTGGAGATTGTCCTCCCGACCTCTCTCGCCATTGAGTCAACACTTGCCTTTCAACTTTAGACGGTAATCGAAAATTGAGCGCGCTTCCTCGCCCTTCCCCCCTCCCGTCTCTCTACACCCGCCCCACCCTCCCGCGTCAGTCCACGTGGGCACGTTTAAAATCAGTGTTGTAAAAACATGTCGAGCTGTTGTTGTTGGTGTTGTTGTTGTTGTTGGTGGTGGTGGTGGTGGTTGTGGTGGTGGTAGTGTGTGTGTGTGTGTGTGTGTGTGTGTGTGTGGTGTGTGTGTGTGTGAGAGGAGAGAGACTGTGTGTGTATGTGTGTGTGCGTGCGTGCGGGTGCATGCCTCTGTGTGTGTGTGTGTGTGTGTGTGGTGTGTGTGAGAGAGAGAGAGAGAGAGAGAGAGAGAGAGAGAGAGAGAGAGAGAGAAGAGAGAGAGAGAGAGAGACTCTGTGTGTATGTGTGTGTGCGTGCGTGCGGGTGCATGCCTGTGTGTGTGTGTGTGTGTGTGTGTGTGTGTGTGTGTGTGTGTGTGTGTGTGTGTGTGTGTGTGTGTGTGTGTGTGTGTGTGTAAAAATGGCAGCTTTCAACAGTTGGGCTTTGATTATCATTGTCCTGTTGCCTTAAAAAATCGACTGCTCTTTTTAATCACCGAAACGAGTGATACGCGTATCCTCTGATACCACAGGACTAAAGGTCTATGCTTTACAATGAATCGGGACAATGGAAACACAACTGGCAAGGGATGTCCTAGGGAGAATACGCAACTACATGACTTTTAAAGCCCAGTCAACCGTAAAGGTCAGATCAGGGGTCAAACATTTCATCAATCGCAGGAAAGACGTATGGTTCACTATTCACGACCCACATTATTTTATGGTTTAAACAAAGTTTATTTACATTCATGAAAATATGGACAATCAAAATCATTGTTTGAGCATTAAACAAGCTAGGCTTATAGTAAATGCTCACAAACATAATTTACTAAATTCATTTTGTAACAACGGGTATGTATGTTTATATTAAGCAACACGAAATCAACATCAAAAATCAATCAAAAATCAAGAGAACCCACATTATCTTGGAAGAGGATTGAGTGGAAAAAAGTTGAATGAGCCGGGCCTGGAAGAATCAACAAACAAGGGAATTAATTAGCCCTCGAAAGACTTCACACAAACACAGCTGGCATGAGAGTAAATACAAAGTACATAAACTCCTCCACAGGCACATCCACAAAAAACCGGGAAGACAGAGATTAGAAAAACACAATTCCTGGCAAGTGAGTGAAACAGGCAAGGCTATATTCTGACCTACTCCAAACTAATCAGAGAGAACGTCTGATAGCCGTGCGGATTCTATATTCTGACCTTCTCCAAGTTTATCAGACAGAACGTTTGATAGCTGTGCGGATTCCATATTCCGACCTACTCCAAGTTCATCAGAGAGAACGTCTGATAGCTGTACGGATTATATACTCTAACCTACTCCAGGATCACCAAAGAAAACGTTTGACAACTGTATGGATTCTATATTCTGACCAACTCAGAGTACCTCAGAGAGAATACTGGATCGCTGTACGGATTCTATATCCTGACCTACTCACCAGAGAGAACGTTTGATAGCAGTACGGATTCTATATCTTGACCTACTCACCAGAGAGAACGTTTGATAGCAGTACGGATTCTATATTCCGACCTACTCATCAGAGAGAACGTTTGATAGCCGTACGGATTCTATATTCTGACCCACTCCAAGGTCATAAGAGAGAACGTTGGATAGCTGTACGGAGTATATATATATATTCCGACCTACTCCAAGGTCATAAGAGAGAATGT
>JABMCL010001228.1:1030000-1032500 GCA_018857735.1 Alviniconcha marisindica
GTGTGTGTGTATGTGTGTATGTGTGTGCGCCCGCGCGCTCGCGCTCGCGCGCGCGCGCGTGTGCGTGCGTGCGTGCGTGCGTGCGTGCGTGCGTGCGTGCGTGCGTGCGTGCGTGCGTGCGTGCGTGCGTGTGTGTAATGGATCTTTCAAAAGCTTTTTCTATTGTAATTTCGTTAAGCTAGTGGCATTTGTTAATATTTTTATCGTCAATGTAAAGCGATTTTGAGCCCCCCCTGCCTCCCATCCCCCCTCCGCACCCTCTCCTTCAGAATGTAAGGGCGCTTTTATTATTACTATTATTAGATCGAACATCACAGGTTCTGATTAACTGATGGAGTTTATGTACCTTATATTTACCCGCATGTCAGATGAGAGTTACTGTAGGCGACTCAGGTCTTTCGGGTTGTGTTGACATGTGACAGCTTTCGAGTGCTAATAACTTCCCTTGTTTGTTGATTCTGATTAACTGAATATCATATATTAAAACAACAACAACAACAACAACAACACTGACCGCAGAAAGTGATACGCGTAGTTAGAAGTTTGTGTTATCGATGTAGTCAACAATTTTAATACAGAACATTATTCTGACAGCACGAGCATTCTCCAAGAACCGCCACCAATAATAATTGCAATCCCGACTGTTGCTAATCGACTAAGAATTCTGTCCAGTCTGTTGTCTGATCACGACGATCTCCGTAGACTGGTACAAGAGCAGAGAGTAAGAACGGCGAAATATTGAGAGAGAGACTCAAAATGGATTACATCCAATCGGAAGGTCAGAGGACAGAAACCTAATCATCCTCAAAACCCGCCAACTAATTAACCGAACATCACAATAACTGTAATTATGGAAGTGAAAGTTTCTCACCAATAACTGGAATCGAACTATCGACTCAGGGCTGGCCTTAGTACAACACTTGCATAATCATCAAAGTCAGGTGACCAACTGGGCTTCTGAAATCAGCTAACTTTGTCCGCAGTTAATTTACACACCAAAAGTGTGATCAATCTGTGCTTCATT
Source organism: Alviniconcha marisindica (assembly GCA_018857735.1). Taxonomy (NCBI): domain Eukaryota; kingdom Metazoa; phylum Mollusca; class Gastropoda; family Provannidae; genus Alviniconcha; species Alviniconcha marisindica. The sequence goes on from JABMCL010001228.1 coordinate 1,031,025, forward strand.
TAGGCCTTTCCTCCTGTCCGAAATGCTGGTTTGAATTTCGGAAAACAAAAACAAAACAAACAAACAAGGAATGAGTGAACAACTGCTGGTGAGGTTGACAAAACAGAAAAATCTAGGGAAATGTACTCACCTATACGACGAAACACAAGGAACAAGCGCTCTCGACAGAAAGTCTTCGTCAGGTCTAAGAAGATAGATACATAGATAAACAAGCAAACAAACAAAAAGCAGCAAAGCTTGACTTTTCTTGACCACCACGCTAGACTTGAAGAAAACCACACGCTAGACTTGAAGCTGATAGCAAAGGAGCCTCCAATGCATGTAATTAAAAAATAATTAAAAAATCACTTGAGTTTCTACACAAATGAGAGTACTTAACACTTAAAACGTTATGCGTCTATTGCAGCTTAATAAATTATTAGCAAGGGTGCTTAACTCTAAAATGGAAACTTGGGCCAAAACACACTTACTTCCCCTGCGCTCGATGGCCAGCAGGCGCCTAAAGGAAAATACTATTTTTTATATATATATATATATAATATATATTTTATATATATATAATATATATTATATATATTATATATATATAAATATATATATATATATATATATTATACACACAACCACATCCCTGATGGTATCTTCTAGGCTGGGCCTAAGCAGTTATGTTCACTCTAGGTTTATCATAGTTTGTAATGGGAATATGTAATGCTTTAACTGACCCAGACGCATCAATGGTCCATGCAAATTAACGTTAGCCTAACTGTAGACAAGTGGGTGGGTGGGTGCGTGCGTGCATGCGTGCGTTCGTGTCTGCGTATGTGCGTCATTGTGTGTGTGTGTGTGTGTGTGTGTGTGTGTGTGTGTGTGTGTGTGTGTGTGTGTGTGTGTGTGTGTGTGGTGTGTGTGTGTGTGTGTGTGTGTGTGTGTGTGTGTGTGTGTGTGTGTGTGTGTGTGTGTGTGTGTGTGTGTGTGTGTGTGTGTGTGTGTGTGTGTGTGTGTGTGTGTGTGTGTGTATGTGTGTGTGTTAAGCTTGCAAGACATTCTGTGTGGGCCTGGCGCAGTGAATGTGCATTATTTTGTGTTGATTATTATTATTATTATTATTATTATTATTATTATTATTATTATTATTATTATTATTATTATTATCATTACTGTATGCACCATATCTTATAAATCTTATTCATTTTATTCATTTGTTTCTTCTCTGCATAAACTGATTCAATTTGACGTGATTACAAAACTGTTCTCCCATCTCGATTTGTAGCTGTTTTTAAGAACAGAGTGGATCACACACATTGGCCTCTCTTAAAATGTTATCTACAAAAAGAAAAAGAAAAAAAGAAAAGAAAAAAAAGCTTTATGCTTATCTCGCCATTTGTTGAGCAGGGGTGTTTATACTGAGTATAATAATAATAATAATGTACATTTATCATGCGCTCATCAACGCCCTGAGCGCTCACATGATACATA
>JABMCL010001228.1:1042500-1080000 GCA_018857735.1 Alviniconcha marisindica
GGACAGATGTGATTATTATCCACTGAAGTAGTCGGACAGGTGTGATTATTATCCACTTAGGTAGTCGGACAGATGTGATTATTATCCACTGAGGTAGTCGAACAGTTATATTATCCATTGGGGTAGTGGGACAGGTGCGATTATTGTCCGCTGGGATAGTCGGACAGGTGTGATTATTATCCACTGAGGTAGTCGGACAGACGTGATTATTATCCACTGAGCTAGTCGGACAGGTATATTATCCATCGGGTAGTCGAACAGGTGTGATTATTATCCACTCGGATAGTCGGACATGTGTGATTATGATCCACTAAGGTAGTCGGACAGGTGTGATTATTATCCACTGAGATAGTCAGACAGGTATATTATCCATTGGGTAGTCGGACAGGTGTGATTATCCTCTGTGGTGGTAGTCGGACAGGTGTGATTATCCTCTGTGGTGGTAGTCGGACAGGCATGCTGTGGACATTTCTTCCCCTTTTGATTATTTTTAAGTCTTCTCACGTTACTGATATTAGACCGATCTTATGATTATCAGTACAACAACATATCTCAATAAATTAGTCTTCTCACATAAGTGTTATTAGACTGATATTTGAGGTGTATTGTGTGTGTGTGTGTGTGTGTGTGTGTGTGTGTGTGTGTGTGTGTGTGTGTGTGTGTGTGTGTGTGTGTGTGTGTGTGTGTGTGTGTGTGTGTAGTTATTTTTTGCTGATTTATTCTTTTGATTGTATTGATCCGGGACAAAACCATAATGAGCATTGTTGGGATTTTACTTCGACAACGCATCTCTATTTTTTGAGTTGTATGTGGCACTGCCGTACTGTTGTTGATAGTAGTACACTGTGGACCGATAATCGGTGTGAGTACTTTTGGTCGTGTGACTGTTTTTTTCTGCTATCATGCACGTAACAAGGTGTTTGCTGAGCTGGCTCCTGTTTGTGGCTGCTGCTGATTTTTTGTGTATTTTTGGGTCGAGAGACTAGTCAATATTATTGTTGACAACTGGTATGATGTCATTGTTGTTTATTTGTATGTATAATATTTTGTGTATTTTGGGGTGATTTGTGTATTTTGGGGTGATTTGTGTATTTTTGGGTCGAGAGACCAGTCAATATTATTGTTGACAACTGGTATGATGTCATTGTTGTTTATTTGTATGTATAATATTTTGTGTATTTTGGGGTGATTTGTGTATTTTGGGGTCGAGAGACTAGTCAATATTATTGTTGACAACTGGTATGATGTCATTGTTGTTTATTTGTATATTTGTATGTATAATATTTTCTCTGGTGAATTCCAGGTTGGTCCTTGTGTGAATAAAAGAGGAGGAACTGACTGATTATCAAGATAACAAGATCTGTCAATAAATTACACCCAAATAACAGTAGACATAAAACATTTTTAATATAGACTTGTTTTCAGTCGCAAAAACATTCAAAATATGAATCATGTTATGCTTTTGAGATTAGTTGGCAAAGTTAATGTTGTTTACTGTTCTTCTGAATTTGTTCTTTTCTTTTTCTTCGTCTTCTTTTTCTCCGTGCATCTCTCTCTCTCTCTCTCTCTCTCTCTCTCTCTCTCTCTCTCTCTCTCTCTCTCTCTCTCCCTCTCTCTCACACACACACACACACACACACACACACACACACACACACACACACACACACACACACACACACACACACACACACACACACACACACACACGTTTTTTAAATTATTATTTCAGAATCGTCAATATACATTTTGTGCTCTTTCAGTCGAAGATTTATTTCCAGCATATTATATATTTTTCAATACCAGCACGGACTGTGTTCGTTAGCTTGTTGATTTGATTTTGTGTTGTTATTGTTGCGTGTTTATATAGTAATTTTAAGAATTAAACAACGTTATTTCGATGTCTTTGATGTTCCTTTTTCGTCTCGTTGTGTGCCTTTAAATCGAGTTTGTTGCCATTGTGCCTTATAGGCTAGGCACTTTACACCACTCTCCGTTTCTGCATGTGCGCATTATCTTAAACCAAGAAAGCCAAAGCTAGTGTCAATGAATGACACATTCAGTGCCTGAAAACCCCCCCCCCCCCCCCCCTTTTTAACTTTTTTTTTTTTTAAACCGGTAATCCTGTTTCTATCGTTTATTCTGCAAAAACAGACATACCACGCGTTGTAAGCGCGTGATGAGAACAGAATGGACAGAGCAGAGCACTTGTTTTCACTTTTGACATCGACCCGTTTAGCAGTTACGCGCCGGTTTATAGAAACGAGAATACAAACGTCTCCCAGTGGACCTCACTTGTAGCGTGTTGAGTCTGCTAGCGCGGGAGGGCTAAACCCAGGAACCCGTGCCATGAGGAGCAGCGTTTCTTCAGAGGTAAGTCGGTCTCTCTCATGGCCGCTTTTCTCGTAGACCGCCACTCACTGAGAGATTCATCTGCTGCAGTTAATCGACGTTGGCATTACGTGAAAATCAATGTCAGCGTAGGCGTTGATTTTTCTCACAAAGGAAGAAGAGAAGGTGCTGCACGTTTGCTCGGGAGTTCACTCCAGCGGCACGCTGTGGAGTTCCAGCAAGCGAAGATCTGACACCTGAATGAAACTTAATTGTTTTACGTTCCGGATGAGTGCACCAATGAAAGCACTAGAATGGGCCACGATGAAAATATGGTTAAAGATACTGGGATGCTAAATGTTACCGAACTCTCTCTCCTCTCTCTCTCTCTCTCTCTCTCTCTTCTCTCTCATAATATGTAACTGAATGATGATGGCATGTGTTCATCTGGCCTGTGACACGCTTTTGTTTTGTGTGGAAATTCTCATGTATAACGTTTCACTCATTCATTCAGCCTATATGTATATTATAAATAATGCCCGTCTGATATCTATTCATCAGTAGCAGCAAGGACTAGTTGTTAGACAGGTTTTGACTGAACCTAAACTACAATCTTGTAAAATAAAATTTTGAGTCGATTCTCTCTCTCCCCTCTTCTCTCTCTTCCCACTCCTCTCTTTTCTCTCTCTCTCTCTCTCTGATTTTGTGTGTGTGTGTGTGTGTGGTGTATATTTGTGTGTGTGTGTGTGTGTGTGTGTGTGTGTGTGTGTGTGTGTGTGTGTGTGTGTGTGTGTGTGTGTGTGTGTGTGTGTGTGTGTGTGTGTGTGTGTGTGGTGGAGGAGAGAGAGAGTGTGTGTGTGTGTGTGTGTGTGTTTGTGTGTTTTGTGTGTGTGTGTGTGTGTGTGTGTGTGTTTGTGTGTGTGTGTGTGTGTGTGTGTGTGTGTGTGTGTGTGTTGTTGTGTTTTTGTGTGTGTGTGTGTCTGTGTCGGTGTCTGTGTGTCTGTGTCTGTGTGTCTGTGTGTGTTTATGTTGGTCTGTTCGTTCCTGTATGCGTCCAATACGTCCACAATCACCTTTAGCATCATAGGCGACACAGGTATTGTTTTTGTATTTCATCTGAGCACCTTGTTTATGAGCATGTGTATAACTTACTGGAATTGTCAGAGTTGTGGTGGGGGGGGGGGGGGGGGGCGATCAGCATTCAAACTCCTCGATTTCCATCTATACTGGCACCAACTCGGGCTGGCCAGTCCGTACGATGTCCATCGCCGGTCAGTGTTTTGGCAGGCTGGTCCGCGGAGACCGCAGGGACGGAGGCAGGTTGCACACCAGCCGAGTTCACCGCACGGTTACCTGTATCACTTCGCCTCATCTTCCCAGTTTCGCGTACAGCAACACAAACTGCCTACAGAGCTATCAGTGGAAGGGAGGGGAAGAGGAGGCAGAGGAGGAGGAGAAGGAGGAGGAGGAGGAGGTTTGGTGGGTGAGGGAGGGGGGGGAGGCTGGTGGGAATTATCGTCTCTGTCATAGAGGTCAGTCACTGAGAGTCTCATTTACGACTTGATTTGTTTTCGTATTTGTGGTTCAGCCACAACCCCCCCCCCCCTCCCCCCCCCCGCCTCAGTATGTCCTTCATGGTCAATCGTCTGTGTCCGCTTGGTACCAGGTACACTTATTTACCACAACCAGCGACAGAGCTGAAACAGAACCTGAAGTGGCTCTGTAATCAGAATGGAAATCAGAATCAGAATATTTATTGTCCCGGTACAAGCTTACAAGGATTGTTTTGATTATTTTATTGAGCGGTGCACAGTAAGAAATAAAATAAACAAAATTGTCTAACATTTTAACACAGCAACGAGGACTAAAAGCACATCAAACACACACAACATAATTATTATTATCACAGTAGTGGATGATAGAACTGATAGAATGGGGGGTGGGGGGGGGGGAGTGGCGGGGGGCGAGGGGGTATTCCAGGTTAAATTAATGCAGCTGCACCACTGCCGTGCATGCTGAACATATCTCGAGACAAAGACGCAGCCAGCCTCCAGTATTTCTAGAAACCCTTCTCCTCGTCTTGATTTTTCTCGTCTTTTTAACGTGATGCAGAGAGCCCGCTCCCCCTCCCCTACCCCCTCCATCCCTCCCTAACCCTGGTGATTGTTTGACTTGCTTCGCGAGTCAACAGCGTCCACCGTCATCCCTTCTAGACGTCAAACAAATCCCACAGACACACAAAGGGATGAGGCTCACCTCGGAGCGCCAGCGTCGTGGTTTGTCCTTCTCGTTAGTCTTCTTTGGTGTCCATGCCGCCACCTTCAGTGTGCTAAAGACTTCGTTGCCTGCACGGCTCTTTTGGTGTCGAGAGGTCTCCGTGCACGTTTTGACCCTGATGCACGTGCTTGTGGACGCCGTTTTGATCTTGTGAATGGACATGCAGTCAGTGTCATTAAAACTGTTCAAATGATTTGTCCTGAGTCGATGTAAAGCAACTGGGGAAAATGAGTGGCTGCTGGAGAGACTACTGATGTTGTTTCTATTATATATATATATTATATATATATATATATATAAGAGAGAGAGAGAGGAGGAGGAGAGAGAGAGAGAGAGAGAGAGAGAGAGAGTCTGAGAGCTCTCGCGCTTCCACCTACACACACACACACACACACACACACACACACACACACACACACACACACACACACACACACACACACACACACACACACACACACACACACACACACACACCAAAGCCCGTCTATTTTAACAATAGACGGGCTTTCACACACACACACACACACACACACACACACACAACCACACACACACACACCATCTATTTTAACAGACGGGCTTTCACACACACACACACACACACACACACACACACACACACACACACACACACACACAAACACACACACACACACACACACACACACACACACACACACACACACACACACACACACACCAAACATGAGTTCAAAAAGGTTTATCATGAAGTTTCCAGCCGAGCCTGGTCAGAACGGACCCCGCTGTGCAAACGACTGTTCACTGAGGATGGGTGACTCAATGGAGCAGGAAATGGAGCATGTCGAGGCTTGTTTGGAGATGAAACACTCGGCATGTTATGAGGACAAATAGCCCATGTATCAAATGTTCGCTGGCCCTGTCGACAACATCAAACCGCTAGCAGAGATGAGTGCCAGCCTTCAAGGATACCGTTTGTTTCTGAACGCGAAACGAAGGAAAAGGGAACCACTAGCAGGCACTGAGTCAGTCCATTGCGAATCAATGTCCTTGTCTTAAAAACGTTTTTGAAACCCCACAGTCATCAGATCCCGTCACTATATAACCTCGAGAACACATCCAGAAAGTCGCATAGTTCAGGAGCTGTGTGAGAGTCGAGGTGGCCGTCCTGGGCTGTCCGTCCTAACGAGCCTTCTGGTTTCCGTGGACGTAAAGCTATATTGAAACATGCTTCGGCATTGGTCTCAACTTGTCCCTAATATGTCAACTGACATCTGAGGACATTAAGCGACACTACCTACCTACCAGAAAGTCGTTAAGCTTGTTACGCAAAATGTTAACCCTAAAATGGGAAAAACAAATGTGAGGATGTACCTCTGGTGGAGTTTATGTACCTTGTATTTACACGCATGCCAGGTGAGAGTTACTGTAGGTGATTCAGGTCTTTGTTGCTGTATTTGTGTTACGTATTTCGAGCGCTAATTTAACTCCCTTGTGTGTTGATCCTAAAATGGGAAACGCAGTCTGTCTCAGAAGCAGAGGTTACGGCTGGCATCCGGTCAGTGATCTGACTTAAGTCTGTGACTTTGCCACCAGTACTCTGTGATCGTAGGAAACCGCCCCGACATTCCCATCGGCATTTTCTGCGTGAACAAGTATGGACCATATTCCGGTCTCCAAATAATGCCGGAGCCTGTCGACGAAATCTTTCTTTCCGTGCGGCCACTAGCTGTCCCATCTGTATTAAACAGACCTGCTTTACTGAAATTCCCTTGAGTCTACAGAAAAAGACAGGAAACGAGGGGGAAAAAAAGAATCAAAAGAGATGTTCCGTTCAACCACGACTGACAAGTATTGACAAGCACTGATTCACCTGTCGCTGTTCCTTTCAACGGTACATGAGGACTTCCCAGTGTTGAAAGATTACATCACGCTCACTGGAGAATTGTCTGGCCATGTAAGTGTTGACGTTGAGCAGAAGCCCCGAGAGCGGGAAAGATAATGGAATGGAATCTTTGTGTTTGCTGTATTGCTGGTGTCCATTTCTGGAATGCTGGAAGCGTGTATTCGGTTTGTAAGCTGTCGCCCTTGTCTGGAAGCAAACCATTTTGGTTTCGCTCTTCACAAGCTGGAGCGCGCGCATACACACACGCGTGCGCGTGCGCGCGCGCGCGCACACACACACGCACGCACGCACGCACGCACGCACGCACGCACGCACACACACACACACACACACACACACACACACCACACCAACAAGCCCAGCCTATTTTAACAATAGACGGCTTTCACCACACACACACACACACACACACACACACACCACACACAAAACACACACACACACACACACACACACACACACACACACACACACACACACACACACACACACACACACACACACACACACACACACACACACACACGGCATGTATGCAGGCACAGGCACGCAGGCACACGCGTACGCAGAGAGAGAGAGAGAAGAGAGAGAGAGAGAGAAGCTGCCAAACAGTTTGCGAACAAACGAAGACAAGAACATTCTTTAACATTTTGCTTTTCTGTCGTGACTTGTGCATCTCTCTCTCTCTCTCTCTCTCTCTCTCTCTCTCTCTCTCTCTCTCTCTCTCTCTCTCTCTCTCTCTCTCTCTCTCCCCCACCCGCCTACCCGATGGAATCCGCGCTGAGATGGACATCGATGTCAAACGACTTGCTGTTTCGCCTTTCTGTGGAAGGCAAAGTGTCAGCATATATTGTTTTATTTATTTCACTAAAAGGACATTGTCTTCCTTGTTCGGGCTAATCAACTGCAAGGCCTCCGAACACAGAGTCAGGGCTGTAAATAACAGCAAAGAAATGCCTCGAAAATACAACGTAATACCCTTCGCCACAGCACACTTGACGAGAAGAATCAATCAATAAATCAATTAATATCTTTATTGCCTCATGTAAAATAAAAAATATACGTACACATGGAATAAGGAATGGTGCTGAGAGCGTCGCATTCATAATCATACATTCACAATAACAGGTTATCAGTGTACATGCATACCATAACAATAATAAGCTTGATAAAATACTAAATAGTTATAACTTAACGCACAGTCACAACAGCCACTTCCTGCTTTAGAACTAAGAGAGTGAAACACCACTAAGAGAAAGGCGAAGAAGAACAAAGGACGACAATAAGCAGCTGGTTGACTCGTCGTTGGTTTGACCATCCGCTGCGGATGCATTTGCCCTGTAACAAAAGAATTCATCGCACACATTAGCGTGGTGAAGGACCTGTGAGAGAGAGAGGAGAGAGAGAGGGGGGGGGAGAGAGACAGACAGACAGACAGACAGACAGAGAATGAGGGAGACAGACAGACAGAGACAGAGACAGAGACAGACAGACAAGAGAGACAGACAGAGAAACAGGCAGACAGACGGACAGAGAAGAGAGACAGACAGATCTGGACCATCAGAAGGACCTATCGGTGGAGGTCACTCTTAAGATCGGAGACCTGTCGTGCCTGCTCGATCTTGCCATTTGTGTCATCTTCTTGATGTTGATGGGAAGAGGCGTGTATCCTGAGCGACCATCGCGTGATCTAACCATCATGCCTTCCGAGGTGGATATTGATAATGATGGCCCTGTGAGAGAGACATCGCTTGCTGCTGTTACAGAGGTGCCTCTGCTCAGTAGAGGAACTGTAAAAAGGCTGTGCAATTTTCACTCACAAAGAAAACGGACAAATATAAAATATGTACATAGAAATCGTCTGTGTCTTATCCCGTTGAACCAGTCCTGTGTCATAATCTGTCGGTAGAGGCTCATACTGATCCCATTGCACACACAGTACTACACCACGGATCTGTCGATAGAGGTTCATACTGATCCCATTGCACACACAGTACTACAACACGGATCTGTCGATAGAGGCTCAGGCTGATTTCATTGCATACGCTGCGCCACGGATGAGTCGATAGAGGCCCATGCTGATCTCCTTCTTCTTCTTCTTCTTCTGCTTCATTTTCTTCTTTTTCTTCTTCTTCTTTCATTTAAGGGTCCACAATCAACATGTCGATTATTCTGGCGCCTATAACTAGGAGTGTTCGCTTTTGTACTTGTCTGGAGAGACGGGGGGTGGGGGGGGGGGGGGGGAAGAAGGAACTGCACTACTGAGCAGTCGACAGAGGCCTATGCTGATTTCCTTGCACACACTGCACTACGGAACAGTCGACAGAAGCCCATGCTGACTTCCTTGCACACACACACACACACACACACACACACACACACACACACACACACACACACACACACACACACACACAGCGCGCACGCACCACACACACACACACACACACACACACACAACCACACACGCACACCACACACGCACACACACGCACACACACACACACACACACACACACACACACACACAAACTGCACCTCGGATCCGACAGTATATAGAGGCCCTAGCACCCAGACTGGCACCACGTGCCGACAGTGTTGCGGGTCAAAGCCATAAAGAAGAGAGGAGGTGGGGGTGGTGGGGGGGGGGGGGGGGGGGGGTCGATCAATGGAGGGCTGGGCCCGGGTCGTCTTGTCATTGACGTGTGATTAGGGGGCACACCAAATCGTTCTCCGTCCTGTCTGCTCAGGATTAGCGCTCCTTTTTCCTCTTCACAACCCTCTACATCAACGCTTCTGTGGTGGAATGACGGTGGCTGGGGGGGGGGGGGGGAGCTCGGCGGTACACACAGGACAAAAAGAGAAAACACACTTCGTTTCTGTAGCACCAGCTTTGTAATAATAATAATAATCAGTGATGAAGAAAACGAAGCTGTTTGCCACAGAGAATTGGAAATGTTTTATAGCTGCCCGGGTCCTTAGTTGAATATCGCCGGGTTTGTGACCACGCAGACAGAAGCCTTTTCTTTCTTTCTTCCTTCCTGTCTTTCTTCTTCCTTCCTGTCTTTCTTATTTATTTATTTATTTATTTATTTATTTATTTCGTTCGTTCTTTCTGTCTTTCTTTCGTTTTTTCTTTCTTTCTTTCTTTTTTTCGTTCGTTCTTTCTGTCTTTCTTTCGTTTTTTCTTTCTTTCTTTCGTTCGTTCTTTCTTTCGTTCTTTCTTCCTTCCTTTCTTTCTTCTTTCTTTCTTTCTTTCTCTGTTTCTTTCTGTCTTTCCTTCTTCCGCTCTTTTTTTCTTTCTTTCTTTCCCTCTTTCTTCCTTCCTTTCTTTCTTCTTTCTTTCTTTCTTTCTTTCTCTCTTCCTTTCTTTCTTTCTTTCTTTCTTTCGTTCGTTCGTTCGTTCGTTCGTTCGTTCTTTCTTTCTCTCTTTCTTTGTTTCTTTCTTTTTCTTTCTTTCTTTCTTTCTTTCTTTCTTTCTATTTTTCTTTCTTTCTTTTCTTTTTTCTTGAACTTATTTCTTTTTAATTCACTCAGTTAAAGATCGCATATGAGAGCTTGGGAAATTCCACGTGCGCTCTGTCTTCTATTCTGGGAGTTCACAGATATTCTCTTGGATACAGTTTCTCTGAATGTTTTACAATGCAGCACAATACAGCTATATTGTCCCTGTGGGCAAATTCGTTTGGCTGCAAAAAATAAAACATAACCTAAATACGCTGTATTAATAAAACATCACAATCAGAAGAAAAACATGGTGTGCGATCAAGCAGCACAATACAAAACTACAAAATACAAAATCTTTATTGTCTATGAATAACATAGAAATGTGTCTTACGACTGCATAAAAGTTACAAGTAAAATAACACACAGTATAATAATACATGAACATGAGTACACATAAAACACAGAGTATTTTATCTTAGGGTCTGGACGGCACACACACATTCAAAAACAAGCACTGATTCAAAAACAAAAATCTGAAACGAGAATGACTGCTAGCGTTCTAATACAAGATCCAAACACACAAAAGGTTAAAAACACTGCCATTTATTAGCGGATTTTTTTCTTCTTCTTTTTTTCTTTTCTTTTCCTGTTGTATTTTGTCCTCATAAACCTTTGCCTGTTTTATTTTGTCCTAATAAATAGCGTTCGTTTTAACCGTTATGTGTTTGGATCTAGCACTGCATAAACAGGCTACTTACGGCTGTTTGCTTTTAAAAACAAATCAGTGTCTGGTGCAAAGATATTGAGATAATAAGTTTCTGAGATAAAAAGTTAGATTCCGACCTGATTATGAAGCAGAAGATGGAATAAACACACTGACCAAACAAAAAACACCACCACCACCACCAACAACAACAACAAAAACGCTTGCAACTACTTCTGTTTGAGGATAATGTGGAATGAGAAATACAACTCAGACATGGAGTGTCATAATCAGTGTTATCAAGCTTCAGGAGCTTCAAACATCTGCAACAAGAATGACTGCCAGCGTTCTAAAACAAGATCCAAACACAAAAAAAGGTTAATTTTTTTTGCCAAGCATTGAACAGGAAAACAACATAACACAACCAAAACCAGATACGTGGTTCAGATTTGCATCTTTCTTTCTTTTCTTTTTTTTCTTTTCTTTTTTTCTTCTTTTTTTTAATTTTTTATTTATTTATTTATTTATTCTTCTTTTTCTTCTTCTTTTTTTCTCTCTCGATTTTTGCAGTTTGACTGTTGTTTAAGTGTCGTTTTGTAGCTTGAAAAAGGGGATTACCCCGAACATTTGCAGGTTGTGTCTTGTCCAAACAAACACCGTTCTTTTGAACCTTTTATGTGTTTGGATCTTCAGGAGCTTCAGAAACCTTGCGCGGGTTTTCTCAGTCCACCAGCTAGCCCATGTACGAGTACCAGCTAGCAGGGAAGGGTGGGAAGATGAGAGCTGCGCGACAGGGAGGAGGAAGAAGATGGAGCCGGCCGCACGCTGGTGAGTTATGTGCAGGGGGGTGACGGGCCGAGCTGATACAGGTCTTATCAGTGCCGGCCTCTATTCCGCCTCCTAGAAGCGACGCCATTCAGAAATTTTACACCCGACTTGCCCATCCGCTTCCCTCACAATGTTACATTAATTCCATTGCCCGCCATCTTGCGCTCGAAAAACTTTAATAAAAGTGAGTGATCGCGGAATGATAAACTGTTCGCCCGCCAGGCGGCCTGGACTTTAATCAGCATAGGCCGTGACGCCAGTCTGGTCCTCGTGTTGCCCGCTCTGTGTGGAAAGGGCGTCGGCGATGACCTCCAGGTCTTGGAGATGGATGGCGCGATAGGTTGCGTGAGGGATGACTAGGCCGTGCGGAAGAGACGACTGCTTCCTTGTGAACAGTGACAACGGTAAATAATAATTATAATGCTCCTGAAATATTGAGGTCGGTTCTGTCCTCTGCCCTCCGTTGTATGTCTCTGTCTTTCTCGCTTTGTCTCTCTGTCTTTCTCTCTTTGTCTCTCTGTCTTTCTCTCTGTTCTCTCTGCCTTTGTCTTTCTGTTTTTCTTTCTGTCTTTGTCTCTCTGTGTCTCTGTCTTTGTCTCTCTGTGTCTCTGTCTTTGTCTCTCTGTCTCTTCCATCTCTGTCGCTGTCTATGTGTGTCTGAATCAGTCTGTCTGTCTGTCTGTCTGTCTGTCTGTCTGTCTGTCTCTCTCTCTGTCTCTCTCTGTCTCTCTCTGTCTGTCTCTCTCTCTCTCTCTCTCTCTCTCTCTCTCTCTCTCTCTCTCTCTCTCTCTCTCTCTCTCTCTCTCTCTCTCTCTCTCTCTCTCTCTCTCTTATTTATCTCCTGGCAAGCCAGTACATAGCGCAAGTGAGACGGAACGATTGCTCAAATCGTTATGTATCACATTTTGGATAAATTTCAGTTTTGTTCCACATATTAATCTTGTCTATCTGGCATTACGTCGGTTTGCGGCAAGTATTAACGAAGCGTTTTTTGTTGTTGTTGTTGTTTTTTAAATATTATCTGAGATATATCTGTTATTTGTGCTTGTGACTTTTGTTGTGTGGTGCGTGGCATTGTACAAGTATCATCTACAATAAATTAACTTTAAAAAATTGACAATCATGAAAGAAAGCTTTTGAAGGATTAAAGCTGTATCATAAATTCATTTTAATAAACCGAAAATTGAGACTGTCACGTTGGAAAGTGCCCGCTGTGCGCATACATCCGGTGGCCCATGGTGAGCCACAGCGTGCATACTTTCTGTGGACCATGGTGAGTATGGTGAGCCGCAGCGTGCATACATCCGGTGGCCCATGGTGAGTATGGTGAGCCACAGCGTGCATACATCCGGCGGCCCATGGTGAGTATGGTGAGCCACAGCGTACATACTTCCTGTGGACCATGTGGTGAGTATGGTGAGCCGCAGCGTGCATACATCCGGTGGCCCATGGTGAGTATGGTGATCCACAGCGTGCATACTTCCTGTGGACCATGGTGAGTATGGTGAGCCACAGCGTGCATACTTCCTGTGGCCCGGGGTGGGTGTGGTGAGCCACAGCGTGCATACTTCCGGTGGCCCTTGGTGAGCATGATCTACTGTATGTAGGCTAGGCCGGCGCCTGCTGCCCAAACTCAATGAACTGAGTTTGCACAGGGGCACGGTCGGGTTGCCAAGGGTGATTGTCATACCGCCGCGCTTCCGGCTGCCGCTTCCGCAGCTTAATCCCAGCTCGGTGACACAAAGTCCATTTCCACCTCACAACACAAGAACCCTTAACCCTCTCCCCAAAGCCTCCCTCCGCCTCAGCCCCCAGCCTTCTTCACCTCCGTTATAGCTCTTCCGCAGTGGAGTAAATCTGGGGAATTACCCAGCATCCCGAGCGGCAAATTCACTTCTGGCGCCAACCCGCGGTCTGGCAACGGAGAGAGACTGGAACAAGAGGGGAGACAATTTCGTTAAAAGTCTCCAGAGTCCAGGCGAGAAAGTGTTCCAAACAAATTAGGGCACTTAATATCGTTGTAATAACAAGTCCCCAGACTCTCGGGCCGAAAGCGAAACCCCGCATGGCCAGCTCCGGCAATGCAAGCCACTACAGTTTTCTTTTTTTCTCTCTCTCTCTCTCTCTCTCTCTGTCTTCCCCCTCTCTCTCTCTCTCTCTCTCTCTCTCTCTCTCTCTCTCTCTCTCTCTCTCTCTCTCTCTTCTCCTCTCCCTCTCTCCTCTCTCTTTCTCTCTCCTCTCTCCTCTCTCTCTCTTTTTCTCTCTGTCCCCTTCCCCACACTTTTCTTCTGTCTTTTTCTTCGTCTTCTTCCTTTAGCACCAGTATTACAGGTTTTCCTCCCAAAAGGCGGTGGTTAAGAGAGCGAAATAACCTCTTTTTGCCCCTCGACACTTGAGGCTGGCTTCCGCGCGCGTAGAGAAGGCCTTGGCGGCGGACACTTGAGTGAAATCGAATTTGGTTGTCATTGACTCGCATTTCCACGAGATGAGGTGTAGGGGCAACACACAGATAAAGCGGACGAGAGGCTAAGACGGGGATGAGTGGCTCTCCACATTCGGTAATTGTCGCCCGACCGTCTTCGACACCACTAGAACCCTGGACTAGCGAAGGGTTTAGGGGTTTGGGTTTTTTAGCTTTTTGTTTTTATGGGTTTTATTTTCCTTCCGATGCACGCTCGGAGCGGCGGCGTTGGTGTTGCGTTTTACGCACGCTCTTGTGCTTACGTGCAGGTTTAGAGCGTATGACAGTGGATCTTTACGTGCGTGTATGTGTCTTTGACTTGATGATAGTACTCTGAACTGCGGGTGTTTTCAGTGTACATTCTGTTCAAAGAAGTAACGATGTGTTCTAACTTGCTGCAAGAAATTTCAGCGAGTAATTAAACAGATGAAATTTGTTGTAAATGAATTTTTTTTAAAGGGGTGAGGGATGGAGTGAGGGTGACTGTGTTTACGAACTAATGTACCATTGCTCAGATATGCACATGTTGTAGTTTTCAGTATGTCCGTCATACTCGATGGGGCACCACTGCCGATGGCTTGAACGTGGTCATGACGGTCGTTGAGTCACCACTGCCGATGACGTCAAAGTGGTCATGACGGTCGTTGGGTCACCACTGCCGATGTCGTCAACGTGGTCATGATTATAATAAGTGCACCACTGCCGATCCCTTGAACGTGATCATGACAGCCGTTGAGGCACCATTGTCGATGACGTGAACGTGATCATGAAGGTTTTTGGGACACCACTGCCAAATCACTTGAACATGGCCATGATGGTCGTTGGGGAACCATGTTTAAGCTGATGTCTTTGGCGTGACCACAACGATCGGCGGGGCAACACTGCTGACAATTCGGACGTGACCGTAACAGTCGCTGGGGCGCTTCTGCTGATAGCTTGAACAAACGCTGTCTCCATTACGCTCCATCGACATTTTGCCACATCCTGTACCTTTCCAACTTCGAATCTATAATCTTACTCCTTAATGTTCTGTCCTTCTCTTATCGTCCCGTCTGCCTCGTCTTCCTTTCTAAAATCTCTAGTAACTTGGTATGCTGCAGCTTGGCAGTAGGTATCCGGAAGGACTGACTAAGAATGAACACGTGACGTATGTGGCTCAAAGTAGTCTGCATTTAAATGTTCGATTGCCTCCTCCAAGTCACTGCGCGTTAATATTCGCCTGCCTGCAGTATATAAGTACTTCAGGGGGAAAAAGAAAGGAGGGGTTCACTTTGGTACAAGTTAATCTGGAAGCTGATTGCGGTGGCTGGATGTTAATAGCTCCTGCCCCGCACCTCGCTGAAAGTTCGCCTTTAAGACTTTAGCAGGCATCCGTCATTCCCCCTCCCCCCCCCCCCCCCCCCCCCCCCCTTCCCCCCAGCGGCAAGCTCAGTCTAGCACCATCTGTATTGGCTGCAAATCCATCTCAACAAAACTGTTTAGGCCGAATGACAGAGCGTAGCAATGGATTAATTCGCGGCACACACCGCCACTTCTAGTGGAGTGTAAATCACCCTGTCTCTGTAGCAATGACACTAAAAGACCAGGGATGCAATTATGGGCACCGGCAAAACGGAAAGACAATCCTGGCACCCAGAAGAGCGCCGAGAGAAGAAGCCAGCACCAGTAATCCCCACCCTCGTCGCCATATTGAAGCGCTAGCGTAACCGGCCGCTAACCGGAGAATTAGTTCAATGGGCGAGTTAATCAAGGCAACTGCTTGATGAAGGGGAAAATAAGGTGATTATCCTGACCCTTCCTCCATTCAACGAGTTGCCTTGGCCAATAAGACGGAATTGAGTCAATACTGAGGTCTTTCCGCGAAACAGGGGCCCCCAAACCCAGCGTTCCTTGTTCTTCCATTCCTGTCCTCTCTCTCTCTCTCTCTCTCTCTCTCTCTCTCTCTCTCTCTCTCTCTCTCTCTCTCTCTCTCTCTCTCTCTCTCTCTCTCTGTGAAAACAACAACAACAACACAGCATGCGAATTTTCGGGGTAATCCGCTTCTTCAAGCGTCTAGGCACTGGACACGAAAACAACATAGCTCAGCCAAAAGCTGCTAAGTATATATCCTACATCTCATTTTTTCATCGTTTAACTGTTGTGTAAGTTTTGTTTCCTAGCTTGAAAAAGGCGATTACCCCGAAATTTCGCACAATGTTGTTTTTCCCCCTAATAAATAGCGCTCTCTCTCTCTCTCTCTCTCTCTCTCTCTCTCTCTCTCTCTCTCTCTCTCTTGAGCCTAAAGCATACACAAGTATTCCATGGCCCCGATTTTACTCTCAGTATGGTATGTGGTGGAATGGGAGGGGCACTTACTGCATGCATGCTTTGTGTTTCATATAAGACTGCAATAATGTTGATACTTAAGAAGCAGTGTTCTACCAATTCTAGCCGCCTAGATACCGAAAATATATTACGCTGAAACCAGTGGTTCAGACATCCGAGCAATGCGTGTCGTTTCTACAGGAACCAGTAATGTGGATACCAAAACAGTACTCTGTGGGAACCAGCAATTTAGACACCAGCATAAGCATGCAGGGTTTCTGCAAGATATGGACACCCAAACGGTATTTTAACGTGGAGTGAGGAAGAAAAAGAAAAGACTGGGTAAAAGAAGATTATTTTTTAACAGCAAGTTTAGCAGCCACTCAGTATAGTCTGAACCAAACAGAAATTTCCACACCAATTATCTGGGCATCCACATGGTGTTCCGCAAGAACCAACAACACGGAGACACGTGCAGTTTGGCCACCCAAATACTGTTCTGCAAGAGCCAGCAGCCAGGGCACCAAAGCATAGTAAATAATCATTTGAACACCATGTAGTGCAGAGTTTTACAAGGACAAACTAGCTGAATACCTATTCAGTGATCTGTGTATAAGAAACAGCAGTCTGGACAGCCATTTAATGTTCTGGCAAACTAGTTGAATACCTATTCAGTGATCTGTGTATAAGAAACAGCAAGTTGGACAGCTATGTAATGTTCTGAGAAACTTGCTGAATACCTATTCAGTGCTCTGTGTATACGAAACAGCAAGGTGGACAGCTACGTAATGTTCTGAGAACCTTACTGAATACCCATTCAGTGCTCTGTGTATAAGAAACAGCAAGTTGCACAGCTATATAATGAAAACAGCTGAAAACATATTCAGTGCTCTGTGTATAAGAAACAGCAAGTTGGACTTCCTTGTACCGTTCTGAGAAAAGCAGCAATTCCGATACACGTGCCCGTGCAGAGTTCTGCAGGATGCAGCAAACTATAGACGCAGCCATCAAAAATAATCTGCAAAAAGCTACTGCAACGCATTGGTTGCAACTACATCTGAACACCAGTGCAGTATTCCGACAGGCCTACAATGCTTTCAGTGTATAGGAACCGACTATTTGGATAGTGAACGTTAAAATGCGTTTCCGATGTCCCTGGCTCTCCCGCTGTGTGAAGTTGGATTTGGTGCTATTGATTCACATGGGCAATTTGATTAGGCGTGACAGCCAAGATGGCGCGGATAGCCATGGCCAGCCCCGAGCTCCTAGACCAGTCAGCAGCCGGTGGCCGAGCGGTGCAACGACTTTCGAACAGAAACAAGGTGGGTGTTCAAATCCATCCTCAGTACTTCAGATGGTCTGAGCGGAAACATAACATGCAACGTCTTTGAACGTCTGCACGCACCGACGCATCTACAGGTTTTCCGTAAGGAAATTGGGATGGAAGGTGTGGATTGGGTGGGGGTGGGGGGGGGGGGGGGGGGGGGGGGGGGGGGGGGGCGGGCATCAGACGGAAAAAACAACAGTAAGGTTAGTTAGTTCTTGGAATTTAACGTCCCGTCAACTGCATACGGTCACCTCGCAGCAAGGTAACCATCTGCCCTGCAGCAAAGCTGGAAGTTTTTCGAACAGTGTGTCTTAATCAGCAACATATTCATAACAATTGTCACGAGTGCAACATCACGTACGCCTTTGCGGAACTGATCCAACCTTAGAACTGGGCTGGCGAAGACAGTCAAGTCTCTGTCTCCTAAACAGGTGGCTGCTAGAGCAGACCGTAAAGTGCCGATGAGAGAGGTTTGGAGAAAATGTCACCATTGTGAAGCTTTCACTAGTCGGCACCTATTAATTTGGTCCACACACACACACACACACACACACACACACACACACACACACACACACACACGCACACGCACGCACGCACGCACGCACGCACGCACACCCCCCCCCACCACACACACACACCACCACCACCACGCACGCACGCACGCACGCACGCACGCACGCACGCACGCACGCACGCACGCACACACCACACACACACACACACACACACACACAACCACACACACACACACACACTTCAAGTCACTGGATGCCTCTTCGGTCATGGATATTTGTCGTCGAAGTGCACTTTATTACCATCACCATTATCATTTTTTGGTTATGGCAAAGAGTGAATAAACCATAAACTACGACTCTTCGATTAGCTTACCGCTCGTATGTGTTGTGTTTTTTTCTGCTATTCACGAGCCAGTTTTAATGGAAGTGCCCCCTGTGGGGTGAATAAAGTGCCACGCATTGATTTGACCAGCGTCACTGAGGATGTCCTTTGGGTCTTTCGGTGCTCAGTGCTTATCACTTACACAAGTTGTTTCCGCCATCCACCTTAGATTCAGTCACAGCTGCAAATGAAACTTCAGACTAAAGCCAGTGTCTTGTATGCCGGCGTAATGGTATGCCGATACTAAACACACACACACACACACACACACACACACACACACACACACACACACACACACACACACACACACACACACCACCACCACCACCACCACCACCACCACCACCACCATCACAACAACAACAACAACAACAACAACCAAGATCAACAACAAACAACAACAACAACAGCAATAAACAAACAATATCATCAACAAGACAACCGCAACAACTGGACCACCCACCTCCAAAAGAAGGCCCAAATAAACAAAAACAAACAAAAAAGTAAAACACAATAAGACACAGCAACACCGAAAGCAAGCTAACCCTAGCAAAACAAACCCACTTGACAAAATTACAGACCTGAACCATACGTATCTTTGCACTTCGAACATGTCCCGTCCCTGAAGTCTAGAAAAGTAAAACTAACGGAACAAACGTTCAGACTATCAGGAACAAAACGTCGAGAGAGCTTTTGATGGCAGCTTCCCTTAATAACAGTTGGTGGTGGGTCTGTCTACTGGTGATGGTGCCGGCGAGCTCATGGCCGGGGCGGCCAGATGCATCCATTGTGGCTGCCGCAGAATTACGCCGATGACATCAAAATTGCCGCCGACCTAGGCGAGATCGGACAATCAAAACACGATTGTTTCCTGCTTCAGCCCCGACTGAATGCTGCAATTGTTTGTTTGTGTGCGTGGAAAGCTGTCTCATTAACAGCTTTGGAGCGAGCGGACCACGACGGTGACTGTGCCGTCCCGTTGTTGTTCACGCTGGCATTGCCGTGGTGGGGTCCAGGTTGAAACGGCGGTGACACTTTTAACGAGGCTGGTGTGTAAACACGCAAATAGTTCCATATCCTCGCTCCGCACCTGCAGTTTCGTTGGTTTTGTGACGGTTTGATATTTTATATTTATTTAATCGATTTTTCCCCCCTCTGTCTTTTTTTAATTTATTTTTTATCTATTTTTTGGTGTGGTTTGTGTGTATGTGTGTTTTTGTGTTTTTTTGTGTGTGTGTTGTTGTTGTTGTTGTTGTTTTTTTTGGGGGGGGGGGGTGGCTTTGTTGTTGTTGCTTCTTGTCTTTTTGTTTCGTGGAGGGGGGCGGGGGGGGGGGGGGGGACAACTCAGAGCACATTAGAGCAAACAACTTAGGGAAACAACTTAGAGCACATTATTCTAAAACAAAGTTGTTCATTTAGCCTACTAGTGTAAGGGTGTGTGTGTGTGTGTGTGTGTGTGTGTGTGTGTGTGTGAGAGAGAGAGAGAGAGAGAGAGAACTCGCGTAGGGTAGGTGATGGGGTGGGGTGATGGTTGATTAACAATGTTGGGCGGATGAAGACTAAATATACATTAGAACTATCTGTCTCAAAAGCAACACTGCTGCTGAGTGCATAATTTATGGACTTTCCTGAACGCTTAGACACCATGTTTGAACTGAACTGAACAGAAAACTGACAGTAGCGTTGCATACAAACTAAATAGAGAGCGTGTGTTGAGCATAGGTTTATACAGTCACCGCTACTCAATGATTTAACCCAGTGTTCTAAAAGCGAGCTTCGTTCACCTCGATCTGCGGTTTTATTGTTGTGTTATTTTGACCTTATGCTATTGTAGTGCAAGCTGATGCCTTTATTTGATGACGTGTGTGACACACGCCAAAGGCGCAGCCTGTATGTTGATGCAGATAAAAGTGTGTAAATCCACGGCCCATGTTCAGTGTGCGTAACTGATGCACGTGCAACTCTTCATTAAAATTGGATGCCACAGACACGGGCGACTGATGAAAGCAAACAAGTGTCAGCTGAAGGTCAACAAATGCCATCATCATTAGGCACGTGCAACAAGCTTGAACCAAAACCAAAACAAACAAAAAACAAAAAAACAAAAAACAAAAAACGTCATATTCGTTGTTGAGACAGACGCAATACTAGGCCTACAGGTATATCTCTACACAGCCACATTTTTATTGCGAATTGTGGTTTACCCTCCTGGGTTAATTCAATATGCAATATGCTGTTCTCAAAAGCCTCTGCTGTGAAAATGCACTACTCAAGGTGAATAAATACATTCGGATGATTGATTGAAAAACTATATACTCATATACATAATTTAGTGGTGTAGCTTTGATCTCTTTCGTTATTCAAGGTCAAGGGGAACTGATCCACTGGAGTCATGTTGCATTGTTGGAATCAGTGTTAATAATAACAACGAAAGTAAGTAAACACGGTGCTTAACATCCACAGAAACCATAAGGTTTATTAGGGACGGGGAGAAGGGGGGAAGGGGATATGGAGGTGGGGTGGGGGGGGGGGGGAGATTATATACCTATCGCTACACTGTCACCACCAGAATGACTTATGCATTAAGGTGGGCAGCGATGAGAGCCATTTTAATGTTTCATAATTGTGAGGAACAAAGTCACAAGACAGTGTCCACAAACCGCAACCTTTTCGAAGAGAAAGGACAGCCGAAGCGATATCGAACCGAGGTCCTTCCGCTTACCAGCCTAACGCCTTACCGCTAGGCCAAACTGGCTCAAGTAACAATGAAAGAATTGAAGCAGTGTTTATAAAACAGTCCATATCCTGAACTGTCCCAGTATGTTGTCACCGCCCACCACATCAAGCTATGGGGAACTGGTCCACTGGGGTCGCTGCACGCTGCGGGAATCAGCGCTAATAATAATGAAGGAGTTCAAGCAGACTTTACAATACAGTCCAAAATCCTGACCTGCCATTGTAATAATTATGTTGCTGTCATCGGCCACATTGTACCCAGCGCTAAAGGTATCCGACTTTACCCAAATATGACGAGCTTCTAACAGATATAATTTATATAATAATATATATAATAAAATATATATATATATATATATATATATATATATATATATATATATATATATATATATATATATATATCTTGTCTCAACGCACAACAATCACATTGATGCAGCATAATCTCTCCCCCCCCCCCCCCCCTCCACCCTCTCCTCTCCCCCCCATTCCCCTTCCCTACTTCCCCCCACCCCCACCCCCACCCCACACCTCCCCACAGACCGTCACCCCGTTACCTCTCATGTTCTTCTGCACCATATGTCCCTTGCCAAGGACGAGCCATCGCACGCCGATGCTTGCCAACCCTTTGGCATTTCTTGTCCAATCGCTGCACTTCGGAGACACGAGCACGCTCCAGATAGCGCGTGTCGTGCACGTGCCAGCCGCCATGAAGATGGTGCGGAACAGCGAGCTATCGAACGAGGGGGAGTCTGAAGGGGGGGGGGGGCGCATGGGGGCGGGGGGCAGCGAGAGAGAAGGGGGAAGAGGACTCGGATAGAGAGAGAGAGGGGGGGGGCACGCAAAGAGAGAGAGAGAACACGGATAGAGGGAGAGAGAGGGGGGGGGCAGGGTAAGAGGGAGAGAGAGAGAGAGGGAGGGACAGAGAGAGAGAGGAGAGAGAGGGGGGATACGGATAGAGGGAGAGAGGGGGGGGACACGGATAGAGGGAGAGAGAGGGGGGACATGGATAGAGGGAGAGAGAGGGACAGGGATAGAGGGAGAGAGGAGAGGGGGACACGGACAGAGGGAGAGAGAGAGAGGAGAGGGAGGGGGGGACACGGACAGAGGGAGAGGGAGAGAGAGAGAGAGGGACACTGACAGAGGGAAGAGAGAGGGGGTGGGCTGAGAGAGAGAGAGGGGCAGAGAGAGAGAGAGAGAGGGGACACGAAGAGGAGAGAGAGAGAGGGGGGGAAGAAGAGAGGAGAGAGAGAGAGAGAGGGGACACGGAAGAGGAGAGAGAGAGGGGGGGGATACTGACAGAGCGGAGAGAGAGAGAGGGCACGGATAGAGGGAGAGAGAGAGGGGGGGGGGATATGACAGAGGGAGAGAGAGAGGGAGAGGGCACGGATAGAGGGAGAGAGAGAGGGGAGGAGGGTACGACAGAGGAGAGAGGAGAGAGCAGGAGAGGAAGGAGAGAGAGAGGGAAGAGAGAAAGGGGGAGGAGAGAAGAGGAGAGGGGGACAGGATAGAGAGGAAAGAGAGGGAAGGAGAGAAAGGAGGGGTGGCTAGTAAGGAAAGAGAGAGAGAGAGGGGGACGGATAGAGGAGGAAAGAGAGGGGAAGGGGAGAGAGAGAGAGGGGTGGCTAGATAAGGGAAAGAGAGAGAAAGGGGGTGCTAGAGAAGGGAAAGAGAGAGGGGGGCAGGATAGAGGAGGAAAGAGAGGGGAAGAGGGAGAGAGCGAGAGCGCTGGGTGAGGGCAGGAAGGGAGGTGACTTATGCGGACCAAGTCAGGGTCATATTTAATAAGCTCCATATCAGACACGTGCCGACCTCGCGCGGCTCCCTGACAATGGACGGCGTTGCTCCCAGCGACTCGTGCCCCCACCATCTTGAGCACGTTCCGTGCCTGTCCGGGGTGCCCCATTGGAAAGTCTTTGTGGGCCGTTCTCCATGGCACGGCCGACGTCGGGGCCTTTGCTCTGTGTTGTAGGAGCTTCGGAACCGAGCAGGATTGATTGTCGTGCGGTGGCCAAGTTCATTTCTTTAGAGTGCGGGGGTTCTGGCTGGTGTCATGCTAATCTCCGATGATTGGTTACTGCACATCATTCACAGATGTTGCAACATTCCGACTTATGCAACATTCGGACTTAAGCAATAAAAACAACAACAACAAAAAGCAGCAAGTATGAAACGTTGATGAGGGCACTTTGGTTGAACTTGTTCATACTTTCATGTGTCGGTGAAATTTGTTGTTGTTGTTGTTGTTGTTGTTGTTGTTGTTGTTGTTGTTGTTGTTGTTGCTGCTGCTGCTGCTGCTGCTGCTGCTGCAATCTGAAACAGAACGAGACCAAGAGCGCCTATGCAGAATCAACAAACAAGGGAGTTTATCAGCGCTCGAAAGACGTCACACAAACACAACAACAAATTCGTGAGTCGTCTACAGTAACTCTCCTCTGCATGAGAGTAAATACAGGTACCTCAGGTGAAGTTTATGTACCTTGTATTTACTCGCATGCGAGGTGAGAGTTACCGTAGGCGAGTCAGCTCTTTGTTGCGTTATTGTGACGTATTTCGAGCGTTAGTTAACTCACGTGTTTGTCGTTACTCTTAAACCCAAATGTTACGCGGGTAAATCAGTTATTTCTTCTTCTTCTTCTTCTTCCCGTTGTTGTTGTTGCTGTGTCGTTTTTGCCATTGTCGTTGCTGCTGCTGTTAGTACTGTTATTGCTTTTGTTATTGAAAACTGCATGACGTAGGCCTACGTGTCCCAAACAGGATATGTGTGGTGTCTTTCTTTCTTTCTTTCTCTCCATTTTTTAAATTTTTGTTTGTTTGTTTCTTTCTTTCATTTTGTTTTGTTGTTGTTTTGCTGTGTTTTTGTTTTTTCTTTAAGTTTAAGAGCACAAAAACAAAGCTTCCACCAAAAGCACCGGGTCCGAAACCGGTGATACAACGTAGGCTACAGAAGAGCTATCGTGGATATTAAAGTCAGCCCGAATAAAGTCCACATCCTACCAGCTGGGAGACGGGCCGCACGTGTCAAGTGTCTATACCTTGCCTGTCACAGCGGCGTGCACAGCGCACAGGGACCAGAAGCGATCAGAGCCGTTGTGGCTGTGGCTTTATGTCCATGCAACGTGCACAGTGGGGAATAGCAGGCAGAAGGGCCAGAGCCGTTGTGGCTGTGGCTACATGTCCATGCAACGTGCACAGTGGGGAATAGCAGGCAGAAGGGCCAGAGACGTTGTGGCTGTGGCCTTATGTGCATGCAACGTGCACAGTGGGGAATAGCAGGCAGAAGGGCCAGAGACGTTGTGGCTGTGGCTACATGTCCATATCCCATGCAACGTGCACAGTGGGGAATAGCAGGCAAAAGGGCCAGAGACGTTGTGGCTGTGGCTTTATGTCCATGCAACGTGCACAGTGGGGAATAGCAGGCAGAAGGGCCAGAGACGTTGTGGCTGTGGCTACATGTCCATATCCCATGCAACGGGCACAGTGGGGAATGGCAGGCAGAAGCGCCAGAGACGTTGTGGCTGTGGCTACATGTCCATATCCCATGCAACGGGCACAGTGGGGAATGGCAGGCAGAAGCGCCAGAGACGTTGTGGCTGCAGGTGCAGCGAGGGTCACAGAGGTTAACGCTACGTCAGCAGTCACTTCCTGGTGCAAATGGCGCCACTCTGGCAGATAACGGCACAGCTTCAACGTTGGACATGGGACATTTGTTCGGGTTTCTACGAGGTGGCACAGAAGTCTTGACATCGGGTTACTCGCTAATTAAACAAACGCCCACTCAACCGTGAAAGTCATACCGAGATGAAACACGTTTGAACAAATGAAGGTTACATTCTTTGTCTTCGTTAGGATTCAGTGTAACTTCTTTTTTCTTTTTTTCTTTTTTTTCTTTTCTTTTTAAGAAGACCCGGAAATCAACTTTGAGGAAACTGGGAATGTATAGCAACAAGCTCATTAAAATGTTTAGTTAGAATTTGTCTAGAATCACCTTGCTGTGTACAGACATAAATTAAAGTAAGTAAGTAACTTGGGTGTTTTACGCCCAGGCAACCAGCACGGTCATATCAGGGCGACATTAAATAAAGCATTGCCTGATTGATTGTTCATCAGACAGGCAAAATTCCTCGCTGCACATAAATCAACAAACATGGAAGTTAATCAGCTCTCGACAGTCTTCACACGAACACAACAACGAAGATCTGAGTCGCCTACGGCAACTCTCACCTGGCATGCGAGTAAATACACGGTACACAAACTCCACCAAAGGTACAACCACTGTTTCAGACTGTTCCCAAAGCATACACAAGTACATTCGTAGTCTACTCCAGGCTCTTACAGATGAACATTTTGTCGGCTCTGGATTCTCAGAAGAGGGGACGGACCTTAAATTCTGCGTCCATGGACTAAGCATCAGGATTCGGTTTACTGCATAGACAGGATCTACGTTCCACTGATCTCGACTCGTAAAAAAGAGAGTTGCTTTTTGCTGCTTTGTGCCTTTCAGGGAAGACATTTCGGCTTATCACCAAACCCTACTCACGGACACACACACACACACACACACACACACACACACACACACACACACACACACACACACATACCCACACACACAGAGACACACACACACACACACACACACACAACACACACACACACACATACACACACACACAAGACACACACACACACACACACACACACACACACACACACACACACACACACACACACACACACACACACAACACACACCAACACACACACACACACACACACACACACACACACACACACACACACACACACACACATATACATACCCACACACACAGAGGCACAAAAAAAAAAAAAACACACACACACACACACACACATTCACTCACTCACTCACTCGCTCACTTACTCGCTCGCTTGCTAGCTACAAGGAATTCATTAGAGTACGCCGCTACTTTAGATGATTCACCAAACTGAACATACTACTGTATGCAATTGCACTGAACACCGCAACGTTCATCTCAGACACGAAACATCACTCACAAAGTCGTTGAATTAATCAAGTCATTGGTCTGGAGAGCAGACGTACACTATACTATGCACTCAGGAATGGCCCAGACAGACGTATAATATTGAATTGATCCAGGAATCGTTTCGAAGGCAGCCCTACCACAGATGATGTTCATGCATATTCCGCGAATCCTCTACAGAATATGAAATCGCAGGTTGTCTCAAAT
Source organism: Alviniconcha marisindica (assembly GCA_018857735.1). NCBI lineage: Eukaryota > Metazoa > Mollusca > Gastropoda > Provannidae > Alviniconcha > Alviniconcha marisindica. Next base: position 1,068,940 of record JABMCL010001228.1, read on the forward strand.
AATATTTATGGCGAAACTGACAGACTGCATACGATGTCTTTAAAACTGAGTGTGTATTGGTGTATAACTACGCTTCGTATCCCCCATGTTAGAACAAAAACTTTTGGCCAACGCTGTTTCTCCTACTGTGCTCCAAAGCAGTGGAATCAAGTTTACTCCTCCGGCATCCATCACATTCAATCCTCCCATGCCTTCAAAACTGCGTTACAAACTCACCTATACAAACAATACCACAACAAATGATGTCAAATTCTGTCTCTTTCTCCACCCACACACACTCATCCCCCACCACTTACCCTCACTCACTCCTCGTTACATTTCTTCTGAGCGCCCGTGTGTGTGTGTGTGTGTGTGTGTGTGTGTGTGTGTGTGTGTGTGTGTGTGTGTGTGTGTGCGTGTTGTGTATGTGTGTGTGTTGTGTATGTGTGTGTGTGTGTGTGTGGGAGAGAGAGAGACAGACAGACAGACAGACAGAGAAAGAGAGACAGAGAAAGAGAGAGAGAGCGTGGAGGGGGGGAGGGGGGGGGGGGATGCAATATTACGACAATATAATCATTATTTATGAGGTTTTAATGTACATGCTTTTGTAGATTTTTTAAATCACGATGTGCTCACCCTTGTCCGTGAGATGCGGAGCTATAGAAATGCCCGCTATTATTATTATTATTATTATTATTATTATTATTATTATTATTATTATTAGAGGCCTTACTTTGCAAATACGATGTGCAGATGATCCACTCTATCGTTGCCATTAAGCCACTTGTTTCAAGCCGTCTATTTCTTATAATAATGGCTCAGGTGTAAACGAAAGTCTTTGGTGTTGTCACCTGCAGAGTAGAGCAAGTAAGTAACTTGCTTTTTGCTTTGTTTTGTTTCGTTTGTTTTTTCTTCTTTTTTTTACCCCGCGCAGTATACAGAGTAGAGGTAAACTTAATAACGTGGTAACTGAGCGTACATTAAGAGTAGATGTTAACCTACTAACACGCCCATTGAGAACAGGCCAATAGTGTCAGTAAACACACTAACATGGTCCTTGAGGATATGCCAATAGTGGAGATAGAACTATTTGCAAGGCCATTGAGAACAGGCCAGGAGTAGAGAGATATGCACACTAACATAGTAATTGAGAATATGTCAAGGGCAGATATTAACACAGCTACTATCATGGCTACCAGGAAGAGATGCATATAGATATATAAAGCTACTAACGTGGCCACTGAAAAAATGCCAAAAGCAGAGACTACTTACATGACCACTGAGCAGAGATGAAGAAAGGAGGTGAATCCTTCTAACATAGCCGCTGACAAGAGCCCGAGAGCATGAAGATACGAGGTGACTGTTTAATCTTGATTAACGCCGAGTTGCCTCCGAAGAGGTACTGGCAGGGACAAAGATTCCCAGGCCGGAGGTGGGAGAAGAGGCAGACTATACCTAACGCTGCACTGTCACCGCCAGAATGATTCTGCATTAAGATGGCCATCGATAAGAGCCATTTTAATGCACCATTAATTGTGAGGGGCAAAGTCACAAAGACAGTGTCTATAAACCACAACTTTTTGAAGAGAGAAGGGAGAGCCGAAGCAGAACCGAACTGTGGTCCTTCTGTTTACCAGCCTAACGCCTTCTCACGAGGCGAAACCGGCGCACGATGTCACTACCATAATTAATTGCCAACTTGTGGCGTTTCGCAACACGTCTCTGTCAATGCCGCAGTGGGGTACTACGGACAGAGACACAGACACGGGGGGCCCTCTGATCTCCTGGGAACCCTGAGCTGTCAAAGGTTCTCTCTTCAAAACCTAGGCCAGATCAAAATATACCGTTTTCTGCTTCGCCCACTTTACAGGAAATCTGTTATTTCCATCTCCTGATAAGTAGGATCTTGGCGTTTGACCGAGCGTTAACTATCAGCTTTCTAACTAACAACTAAATCTCAGTCTTGATGAGTCAAATAGCCTGCAAGATGAGACGAAGGAGAATTCACCGTTTCATTGGGAAGGGTGGGGAGGGGGAGGGGAGAGGTGGGGGGGGGGGGGGGGGGGGTGGGGGGATCGGGAAGGGAAAAGAACTGGCCTTGCACGTGGCGAAGTCCTTGGACTTTATCGAAACACGCCGCAGATTAATTTTCGACCAGCTCTCTTCCGTTGCGTGTCAGAGAACCGAGAACTGTTGAAACCGATCCCGGGAAGACGAAGGACCTCAATCGCACTCAGACACAGAAGCGTCGCAGATTGCTAGAGGACCAGGACCATGCCTTCAGTGTCGTTATGAACTGTTCATTTCCGCATCCAGCCCCCTATCTCGCCCCTCCGTAAATGATACGTCAGCCCCGGCCACGATTCACGTCTTCCCAGCCCGATATTAATGCATTATATCAACTGGACTTCCTTCGCCATCGTCTGTAATTGGCCGTAAAAGAATTTCACGCTTTTTGAGTGATTGTCTCTGGGCGCTGATGGACGACGATACAGAGAAGGAAAGAAAAGAAGAAGGATGGAAGCTGGGAAGGTTGTGAACCAGACAGGAAGTTTTATATCCCTTTCCATGGCCTTGTCGACTTTCGGCTTCCACAGCATGGCCGGGGGTGAATCGTGTGAGGATGGCAGAGCAAAGAGAGTCAGAAGGAGCTAGTGGCTTGATGCTTAATAATAACAATCTATACTTAGACCGCCTAACCCGCACAAACCATAAGCGTTTACTTTGATAGATGCTGCAAAGTGAGTGTTGTGTATAATGATGATGATGATGATGATGATGATGATGATGATGATGATAATGATGATGACAATAATAATAATAATGTATACTTAGAGCGCCTAATCCGCACAGGCCATAAGAGTTTACTTTGATAGATGCTGCAAAATGAGTGTTGTGTGTAGTAGTAATATAATAATAATGTATACTTAGAGCGCCTAATCCGCACAGGCCATAAGAGTTTACTTTGATAGATGCTGCAAAATGAGTGCCGTGTGGTGTCCCATATAACTTCCACAGACGCTGCAAAATGAGTGCTTTGTGGTCTTCCATATATTTTTCACAGAGGCCGCAAAATGAGTGCTGTGTGATGTCCCATATGACCCTCATAGACGCCGCAAAATGAGTGCTGTATGATGTCCCATATGACCCTCATAGACGCCGCAAAATGAGTGCTGTGTGATGTCCCATATGACTCTCACAGACGCCGCAAAATCAGTGCTGTGTGTACGTGTCCCATATATCTCACAGACGCCGCAAAATGAGTGCTGTGTGATGTCCCATATGACTCTCACAGACGCCACAAAATCAGTGCTGTGTGTACGTGTCCCATATAACTTTCACAGACGCCGCAAAATGAGCGTTGTAGCCTACGGTGTCGCATAGCTGTAAAGCTGGGCCTGAGCAAAGCTAACTGGAGACTTGGTGAACTGTGACAATGGAAGGAGATTTGGGGACGAAGCCTGCGAGGGCTGACACGGTCTCCAGGCGGCTATTAGCTGATGAGCTTTCTTTACCAGGGCCTGACCCGGACATGGGCTAGCTGACAGAAAGACACCACAGCTTCCTGGCAGTTTCGTGTCTGTCAGGCAGCTCGTGTTCTGCTGCCCGCTTGGTTTCACTTGTATGAAACTGAGCTGTGTTGTCCCTGGGAGGTGCTGGCTTGGAGATATGATGGGAGGGGGAAGAGGGGGGACGTTGGTGTGTGTGTGTGGGGGGGGGGGGGGGGGGGGTTGGGTAGTTTCTTCAGCATCGCAGTTTTGCAGACCTATTGTTACATGCTGTTTTTCATAACACATCCAGGTTGTTGTTAGTTTTTTGTTGTTGTTTGTTTTTGCTTCGTTGTTGTTGTTGTTGTTGTTTGTTTGTTTGTTTGTTTTGTTTTGTGTTTGTTTTCTTTCAGTTACAGGACACCTATTTCAACTATGTTTCTGTTTTACTCTCAGCATCCCGTCATCTCTCTGTGTCTCTGTCTCTCTCTCTCCCCCCATCTCTCTCAAAAACAACAACAACACTCAAACATACACTGTGACACGCACCAACATACACACACACACACACACACACACACACACACACACACACACACACACACACACACACACACACACACAGCACAGCACACAGCACAGCACAGCACGACACACACATGTCCCGCACTGACTCAACAACACATAAAAACAAAACATCAATATTCGCACCTCAGTGCCGTGACGCACAATCGTCAAAGCTCACAAAGATGCACCCGCAAAAATCTGACTCGCATCCCTCATAATATAAAGATGAATGACAGCAACATCCTTGAGGCTGGTGCTGATGCATATCAATCAGATATCGAGTGATGGATGGTTATGAAAGGAAAAAGCCAAATCATCGATCTTACACCCCGAGTGTGTGTGAACCCACCCCTTGCTGTGCCTGTGGCTTGGATGTTGTGGAATGATTTCTCCCTTAATTTTCCACAGGCACGGAAGTGACAGTCTAATATTTCCCACGCACGACATATTACCATCAGTTCATGGTGTGTTATTAATAATTAAAACACCGTAGGCTCGAATCTTCGATTGCACTTCACCTCTGATTTGACGGATGAGCTTAACTTCCTTTGCACACAGGTATTTGCGTTGCAGTTATTATAAATATGTTACAGTAATGACGATAATTAAGGGCTCGCCGACAACGGAAAAATGCGTCTGTGGCGCTTGTGTATTTTGTAACTGTAAATGTAATTCTGAATGTTGTTAATAGTTGTAAAGTGCTATGAGCTCCTGTCAGAAAGAGCGCTTTATAAATGTAAGTTATTATTATTATTATTACACACACACACGCACACGCACACACACACAACACAACACAACACAACACAACACAACACACACACACACACACACACACACACACACACAACACACACACACACACACACACACACACACAACCACACACACAACACACACACAAACACACCACACACACACACACACACACACACACACACACACACACACACACACACACACAACACACACACAACACACACACACACCAACACACACACCACACACACACACACACACACACACACACACACACACACACACACAACACAACACACACACACACACACACACACACACACACACAACACAACACAACACACGCACGCACGCACGCACGCACACACACACACACACACACACACACACACACACAGGTTGACACCGGGCCCTGAACCCAGCTGTAAGCTAGTCCAACGCGTTTTACGACAGACCCCGTTGATCTTACGTGTGTATCTACCGCATAAACCTGGATGAGAATGTCTCTACAGCAGTACGTTACGGGCGATAAAAACGATACTCGACGCAACATCCAGGCAACCCTCCCTTCCCGTACAGGCGACCGAGGGAGGCACTGGAGCAAATTGCCCCCCATGAAAACGAGCAACAGTTTGCTGTCAACGAGATCCAGACCCTCCAGTACGAGGCGACGGTCCCTTAAGACCAGAGCCGCGCGAAACGTGCTTCACACACAACTGGAGCAAAAGCGAGGACAGGTCGCAACGTTATATTGTTCCCCAGCGATCGCCTAGGGGCCAGTTTCTATTGGTACAGTCAATTGACTCTGGAGATGCGGAGGAGGAAGGGAGGTGGGTGGGGGGCGGGGGGTGGGGGGGGTGGCAGAGGGAGGTGGATGAGGAAGGGAAGGGGGGAAAGATGTGTTGGTGGGGTGGAGGGGGAGGGGAAGAGAGGGGAGGGGGGGGGGGGAGGTAGACGACAGCTTCCTCATCACTGGGACCGCCGGCAGTCCATGATCATCCACCCACCCCACCCACGACCTTCTTCTTTCTTCTTCTTCTTCTTTTCTTCTTCTTCTGCAAGCATCACTTATCGTGTCGCTGCACTGTGTGTGCCGTCTGTCTCAATAAATGCTCGTGCACCTCGTCGTCCCGCAGCCAGCAGTCAGCGCAAAGAGAGGTAATCGACGCGGCATGCCCCCTTGCGTGTAGGCAAAGGAGCATTGATTACAAATTACCGCGCTTGATGTTGTTGTGGGACCAACTCCAGGGACGCAGGGTGATAGAATTATCTGTCGGCAGCGCTGAACAGGGGGCCGGGGGTCTCCAGGGTAGTGCCGGCGCTGTGGCGGCGGGAATAAGTCATTGGGGCAGGAGGAGCCGGAGATGGAGGCAACAACGCCATTGATGCCCGTGCTTGCCGCCTCCCATTCAGCGCCGAGCCAGGCGGCACGGCACGCACGTCACAGCACTGGTCCACCTCGTCTATGGCTGCTTGCTGGCGTCAAAATAACATCATTGTAATTAGAGCCAAACGCGTGAAAGGTTCAAAAGAACGCTATTTATCAGGGCAAACTGATGCAACAGGCTATACAAACACATAAAAAGGTTGAAAAAAAACTATTTATTATGACAAAACGCAACAGGCTGTCCGGTCATTAAAAAAAAGGTTAAAAAGAACGTTATTGATTATGACAAAACACAACAGGCTGTCCAGACGTATAAAAGGTTAAAAAGAACCTATTAATTATGACAAAACACAACAGGCTGTCCAGACACATAAAAGGTTAAAAAGAATGTTGTTTATTATGACAAAACACAATACGGGCTGTCCCGGCAGACACATAAAAGGTTAAAAAGAACACTATTAGTTATGACAAAACACAACAGGCTGTCCAAGCATCTAAAAAGATAAAAAGAACGCTATTTATTATGACAAACCACACCAGGCTGTCCCAAAACATAACAGGTTCAAAAGAATGCTATTTATCATGACAAGAAAAAACAAAACATGCCTGCAATGTTTTGTCGTAATAAAATAGCTTTCTTTTTAACCTTTTATGTGTTTGGGTCTTGGTTTTAGAAAGCTAGCAGTCATTCTTTTCTTCAGATTGGTTGTAGTTGTTGTTGTTTTTGGGGGGGAGGAGGGGGCGGTTGGGGGGGGGGGGGGGGGGGGTTACTTATGTCCACGTAACTGTAAATAATATATGTCCTTTTGACTCGCACGGTTAAGGGCACACTTGTGTCAAAACACTTAAGTGTCGTTATCTTTGCATAATTACTAATCATTTCTACATAATTACTTATTAGAGTAGTTATTAACTGTATTGACGTGTTTATGAATTAATTCCACATAATTATTAAATACAACCACACAATCATTAAATATGTCTTTTGACGCTTGGTTCCAATGGCACGCAAGTTCCAGATGCACATAACTGTAATTATATCTTCATACTTACTATCTCATCGTAATTTCTAAAGTTGTGTAAAGAATCCATAATTATAAATACGTGCTAGAAATAATTACAACGATGTGGACATAATTACAATATGTGAACACAATTACAGTTAAGATCACATGGTTACATAATTACAATTAAGTTCACATAATTTACAATTAAGTTCACATAATTACATACTTATAATTACGTTCACATAATTACATACTTATAATTAAGTTCACATAATTACATACTTATAATTAAGTTCACATAATTACATACTTATAATTAAGTTCACATAATTACAGAATTACAATTACGTTCACGTAATTACATTTATGTGCTTTTGACGCTAGTAATCAGCCATACCCTCGACCTTCTAGAGACCCACCCCCACCCCAACCCCTCACCCACCCCCGCCTCCACAACAAATGATGGAGGCTGTCCTAGCTGACGGCTGCCCCGCAACGGGACCTACACTAAGTGCAATATGACAACATTAACGACGAGTGTGTTATTTCGATATTAACCCCCCAGCCTTCCACGAAGGTTGTAGTGTATCGCTATGCAACAAAATGCATCGAATCGCACGCACACACCCAAAACGGGTTTTATTCATTCTTCGTGACAGATGTCGTTCTATTTAGGGGGAAAAATGAAGTTGAATGATCTATGGAGGCAGAAATTAGAATGGGAGGCAGTATGTATTTATATGAAGTATAGGCTACTGTGTTATATTTGGCCTACTTCGGGCCTTTTCCAGCTCGGGATTTTCAGTGGTTGTGTGTGTGTGTGTGTGTGTGTGTGTGTGCGTGCGTGCGTGCGTGCGTGCTGCGTGCGTGCGTGCGTCGGTGCGTGTGTGTTGTGGTAGAAAATGATCACACACACACACACACACACACACACACACACACACACACACACACACACACACACACGAACACACACACACACACACACACACACACACACACACACACGCACGCACTACGCACGCACCACGACGCACGCACGCACGCACGCACGCACCACACACACACACATCACACACCGCACCCCCTCACGCCCCCCGCACGCACAGGAGAGGAGAGAGAAGAGAGCGAGGGAGAGAAGAGATTTTTTTTAGATCTCAACAGAGACAGAGAAACAGACAGAGACAGAGAGAGACAGAAACAGAGGAGGGAGAGAAGAGCTGTTTTGAAGTCTCAACAGAGGGAGGGAGGCGGGGGGGAAATGAGAGAAGGTTCTTGTTGTTGTTTTTGTTGTTGTTGTTGTTGTTTTTTGAGGTATCAACACAGACAGACAGACAGACAGACAGAGGATCTTTCTTGAGGTCTCAATGCAGCGTCTGAGGTGCCAAAGAGGTCAGCAGAAAAAGGCAAAGGGGGGGACGGAGGGGGTGGGGGGCGGGTGGGGGGGGGGAGGGCGGAATAACATTTCGGACTCAGATGGCGACGGGCAAGGAGAGTCGGTAGGTGTCAGCTGTAGGTTAAGCTGTGCTGTCGGTGAAATCAGAAGACAGTTAATGAGCATAGCAGATTTATTACCGTCTGAGTATGGAACCTTTACACACTTGTTAGCATCGAAATTATCTTCTTTTTTCTTTTTCGGCTTCTTCTGTTTCGATGTGAAAAGACATTTATTAAAAGAAAGAAGAAAACAAACTTCTTCTTCTTCTTGTGCTCCTCCTCTCTCCTTCTTCTTCTTCTTCTTCTTCTTCTTCTTCTTCTTCTTCTTCTTCTTCTTCTTCTTCTTCTTCTTCTCCTTCTTCTTCTTCTTCTTCTTTTGTGCTCTGTCTCTTTATTTCACGTATGCTTATTTACGTTAATAGAGATGACGGAAACGATGACGGGAAAAAAAGCCAACCACAATACCGCTTCAAGGATATATACCTGTCAAGACCTTAATCTTTAAAAAAGAGAAGAAGAAAAAAATGATAGGCTACAATTTGTTTTGTCCATGAGGCTGCGTGTTCCCGGAGAGGTCTTGGCGGGGACCGAGATCCCAGGAGGTGGGGGGACTATACACCTAACGCTACACTGTCACCACCAAAAGCCTTTTGTAATGTTTACAAACACAAAACAACTTTATTATTCGTAATAAATGCATCAAATGAACTTTGCCTTTTTCATTAAAAGTTCGAGTTCTAGTGTTTTGTTATTATTAGCAGTGACTCATTAAAATCCTTTACTTACGGACGAAGAACATGTACTGTATCCATGGTATTCAGGAGGTCCAAACACTAGCTCTTTTTTGTTTTTGTTTTTAATTTCGCCAGCGAATGCCGTCTGCTTCCTCTCCGGCTTCGTCCAGAGTAGCTTCCCCTAACCGACGCACGTGTTGTTTTGTTGCTCGAGGTGGGGTGGGGGTGGGGGGGAGTGGATGGGGGGAGGGGCGTTGGGTGTAACAGGCTAGTGACGTCTATTGGCGAGCTTACACTAGGCCCATTCCCGTGTCAATTGAGTCCAGGCGTGGATGTTTTTAGTTTTTAGTGCGTAGGATCTTGGATGGGTCAGGTGGTAGTGGCCAGGGAGTAAGCCGGCGGGGTTAATTAATTAATTTGTTGTAGATAATTCTTGTAATTGCTTTTATTAGGACAGTAACTTTTAAGAGGGGGTCCTCGGGAAGTGGTAATTTTATTTTATGTGATATGCACAGCTTGATGCCAGTGGGATTTTCTCATGTTGTTATCTATGAATGACCTTTTACCAGCATTTTTTTCTTTCTTTCTTTTTCTGTTGTAATTAAATGTTTTATGACTGGAGAGAATGTGTGATGAGTGTACTTGGCTCCACAAAACATTCCTCGTGCAATCAGTGTATTGACACTTGGCAATAAAGTCGTATTGTATTGTATTGTAAAGTCACAAGACTGTGTCCATAAACTACAATTGTTTGAAGAGGAAGTAGATCCGAAACAGGGGAAACGAACCCACGTCGTCCGCTTACAAGGTTAACGTCATTCCGCTGGGCCAAACCGGCTCACTGCCGTACACCGACAGTGGGTGGTTTCCTTATTAATATTTTACCCTCTCAGCATAGGTTATAGGGCAGCAGGCTGCTGTACACTGAGCCACCAAGAATCCAGTCTTTCGGTAAAGCGTTGTCTATGTACACAGGCACAGTATGTAATTTGTTGTTGTTTTACGCCCAGTCAACAAGCACGCTTACATCAGGGCGAACAGAGGTATATGTATACGTATGTGGGAATCATTTCAAGTCGTTCAAAGGGGGTATTCAAGACAATTTATGTGTGATAGCTAGGTTGTGTTAATACCGCTTGGAATGTCAGCGGTTTGAAGAGTGCAGCCGTTGGCGTTGTGTAGCCCCCCCCCCCCCCTCACCCCCCCCCCCCCCCCCTGTCTGTCTCTGTCTCTGTCTGTCTCTTTCTCTGTCTGTCTGTGTCTCTCTGTCTTTCTCTCTCTCTCTCTCTGTCTCTCTCTGTCTCTCTGTCTCTCTGTCTCTGTCTCTGTCTCGTTCTCTCTCTCTCTCTGTCTCTCTCTCTCTGATGTAGATTGCAGGGACGATGTAGAATGGCAACTCCCTAAATCTAATCCTTGTGTATAAAGTTCTGAGTTCTAGTTCTCTCTTCTCTCTCTCTCTCTCTCTCTCTCTCTCTCTCTCTCTCTCTCTCTCTCTCTCTCTCTCTCTCTCTCTCGTAAAATTACAACTTTTTGTGTATGTGGGGTATTCCGATGTTCAAACAGAAACTGCGAGCAAGGGTCTCATCACCAAACTGGTTTTACGAACTTCCATACGCTTCCGTTATTACAATTTCTGTGACGCTGCAGTTGATAGAAACAACTTGGATATAATATTACATTGTGTTGCTATGTCCAACAATAGT
>JABMCL010001228.1:1085000-1092500 GCA_018857735.1 Alviniconcha marisindica
AGCTTTGTTCAAACAGACAAGCTTTGTTCAAGCAGACAAGCATTGTTCAAGCTCTGTTCAAGCCAAACCACCCGTCGCCTCTGCATGCACAACTCACGTCATTGCCGCCTCCATCCCAAAACAATCTAAATAAGATCAATTATCAAATAAAACAAAAATGAATACACAAACGAAATCATAGTAACAGTACTGATCATAACTGAATTGATATGAATAGCTATAATTTAATGCCCCCCTTTGTACTCGCCTCATGAAGAGCCTCATCGTAATTTGGCCCGGCCACGTATCGCCCACTGCGCTTTGTACCGAAAAATGTGCCGCGGAGGACTAGAGTTTTATGACATTCAACCATTCAACCAAATCCTGCCACGGCCGGATCAGGCCACAATGAGCGACTTTGCTGGCTTGAGCATTGCACTGCCCAAATAGGCCCAGCGCCACCTGGCTAGTGTAGGGGAGATCATTTTCAGCTGACCTGAGCTTTGTCAAAGCCCCAAATATGCCCAGCGCCACCTAGCGGGCGATCCGCAGCTAAGTCGCCCATTGGTCCACCGTCGGGGGCCAGCTTGACATCCTATTGGGCAGTTCGGGCGCGGTTGTTAACTCCCTTGACTTTTGCCCGGCATCGCTTAAGTCCCTTGGCTGCTTTTACTTCTGGTGCGTACTTTCTTCACAATAGAAGGCGGTGACAGTGAATTTGCGAATTTTACACTGCCAACTTTAAAGACATTTTTGGAGGCCCCTAGTCAGAATGTGTCTGGCAACAAGCAATAACCTGTTGCTCGTGCTATAGGATGCCCCAAAACGCATTTTTTCCACGAAATCGCGATCTTCTGGTCAGCCAAAAAACCGGACGCAGACACTTTTTTCCCACCCTCCATCCCCTCTCTCCGGTAATTTTTGCAACTGCAACAGTGATGGCATTTGTACTGCTTCGCAATTCTAGGTTCAGCTTCCATTGTTACACAGCGTGAAGCAACGCCTACTCAGAAATCGGCCCGGAAGTGACGCTGCGACCTCTCGCGACTTCTTGCGCGAAAGATTACAAAGGGCATTCACTCGTGCAAACCAGTTTCACTGAACCGCCTAATAGCTACATGCACTTTGTGCTCGACGTTAAACATTGATGGATGATGTCTTCGACCGGGACGTGGTGTAGTTAATTTTGTAGTGTGTTTAGACGTGATGACAAATGCGCCAAACAAGACTGATAAAAACAACATACCCCATATCCTTCAGCAAAAATATTATTTCCAAAAACAAAAACAAAACAAAAAGGGGGGGGGGGGGGAGAAACGTGGGGGGGTGGGGGGGGGGAGGGAGGGCTTAGGGAACAAAGTAATCAAAAATATTGATCACCAAGTTGGTTATAGAATGCGTTCTCTTATAGGACAATAATGATCTCCATGACCTGGGTCAGACAATGGCCGGTCTGTAATACGAGAAATCATAATTAGTAAGTACAGACTATCAGCGGACTAAGTTTGGGAGCAAATTAATGGTTATTTGATGGGCTGGAAATTTGTGGGCACAATATAGGAATGTGAAATCATCATCATCATCGCCACCACCATCACCGCCATGAATAGTACCTTATATACAACAATAATAATTGCAATCATTATCATTATCATCATTTTTCTTCGTTTCATCGTTTACGACATATTATTTCTTTTTCGGTTTACTGAATATTTGCCCACTTTTGTTTCTTTCCCTAACTTGTTACCTTTTCGTCTGGCTTTCTTCTTGTCGTCTCTACGTGAATATAGTGATTTATGTATTGTGATGGAGAATCGGCTCAGTTGCGGTTTCACCTCTACAACAAACTGAAAACTTGCTTCGGTGATTGTGTATATCGCCTTCGGTTGTTAGCTTGACTGGGTTACAAAAGCTTCCAACCTGTGCTTCCTCCCTGTTCTGTTCAACCAAACTTTGCGAGTATCTTTCACAGACCATATTTTGATTGCCCGCAAAGTTGCCAGCTCCAGAAACCGGATCATCGGACGTAAACATCAACAAACGGTTTTTAATCGTTCTCAGCGGCTTTGTTCGGGCTGAGGTTGCATCAGATAAGGGTCTCGGATTCAGTGTAACGCGCACATAACTCCATCGTTTGGGTTCCGCGCCTTGAAACAAAGGACAGAGAGACTGAGAAGAGAAAAGTAAAACGAGGAAACGTACACGCCCGTTGTGCGGAAGAGGGTTGGATCAGTTTTGGGTGAGCAGCTCCGTGATCGAGCTCAGTGCTGTTTCTTCGTTCAGTGACGGCAAATTGCAGTGCCATGTAACTCCGCCAAAGAAAAAAGATCCTTCACTTATCCATGGAATTATGGCCGAATGGCGGACTCCCCGCGCAGTTTGTCTACTGACTGAGTTGTAAAATCTGTCAGAAACAGACTCTTCGCAATAAACTTGCCCTGGCCGGTCTGCGCAGGCAGCGGTGTCTGTCCCCACCAAAAGTTCAGTTACGCTTGAGCAGAATACTTGTGTGTGTGTGTGTGTGTGTGTGTGCGTGTGTGTGTGTGTGTGTGTGTGTGTGTGTGTGTGTGTGTGTGTGTGTGTGTGTGTGTGTGTGTGTGTGTGTGTGTGTGTGTGTGTGTGTGTGTGTTGTGTGTGTGTGTGTGTGTGTGTGTTGTGTGTGTGTGTGTGTGTGTGTGTGTGTGTGTGTGTGTGTGTGTGTGTGTGTGTGTGTGTGTGTGTGTGTGTGTGTGTGTGTGTGTGTGTGTGTGTGTGTGTGTGTGTGTGTGACTCGGAAAGAGAGCGAGAGAGTATCTTTGAGCTTCTGAGGAGCTGATCTGCTAAGGAAAGTTAAATCAACAGCCTCGTGTATCTTAAATGAGCAAAACCAGTCTGATACATTTCTTAACACAACAGCCTCATGTATCTAAAAAGAACAAAACGAATCTGATACATTTCTGCCACTCTTAAATTTCGTTCACCGAAGTGGATATATAACTCCTGAACAACTTAAACGAAATATAGATGACGATAGGGTGAACCTGACATTGTGGTAGCTGGTACCTCATGTGAACGTTCGCGTAACTCTTTCCCTTGGGAAAATAACGCTGTTGTCAAGCTCCTCACACAGATAATTAGTATAGCACAGGTTGGATACACCCTTAACTTCATTTCTTTTATCGAATTTTCAGAGCAGAATGTAAGGCAAAAACACCAAACGAAAAGCCAAAAACGAGGCGCTTCCAAGCACCTAAAGCAAACACTCAGTTCATTCTTAGCGGCCCATTTGGTCTCTGTAGGACACCCTGGAGTTCCTTCCTTGCCGGCAGCTGTTGCGAGCTGTAAAATCAGACAAATTTGTGTTTCTCCCATTGTCTACCGCTGGGGCTAACTGCCATTACATCGTGTTTTTACCGCTTCGTGGGCTGCATAGGCCGTAATCAGACACCAAAAAAAGAAAGAAAAGAAAAGAACGTGTCAATAAAAACCTCCCGACAACTCCCGACGAGTTTTTCTTATCCTTTCGATTTCACACCAGTTTTATCTTTCTAGAGAGGAGCAAAGCTGAGACACAGGTCTCGTTTCTGCACCCCCTCCCCCCTAACCCCCACCCCTCAACCCCACCCCCACCCCCACCCCCACCCCACAACACCTCCCCCCTTCCTTTCTTGAGAGGGGAGGTTTTATGTTGCCAAGTACACCTGACGAATGCGAAAACGCTTTTTTCTCTTCTTTGCAGTTCCTCTCGAGATTCCACTCAACCTTGCTCTCACCGTGTCAACGTGGATTTTTACCCTTTCTCTGTCGACATGGGAAAATTAGCAACGTCTTGAGACCATGCAAGCTGCCCCCCTATAATGACGTCTCTCCTTACAAAAACGAAAATGAGATGCAGGATTTGTGCCCTGGGTACCATGCTCCTTTGTTTTCCAGAGAATTGTCTGGAGATGCTAGCGTAGAGCTTGGCGTAAGTAAGTGTTTGTGTTAAGTCTTCGGGGCAAGCGGATAAAAAAAAAAAGCTTTGATTAATCCTACGCCGCATCCGTCCCTAATAAGCCTTGTGGTTTCTGGGGACGTTAAGCACCATGTTTACTTACTTTACCTACGCCGCAACGTGATTAGGTGCTTTTTGAACGACTGAAATATCTGAGTTCTAGCCTGGCTATCAAGCAGGCTTAATTTTTCACTAGGAGTCAGTGAATGCTGTATCTTTAAAATCAGCGACTGTTGTATATACTCCATCGTCGAAGATCTTAATTATCACCTTCTGAGCGTCGCCCGATTGCTGGACTGCCGTCGAGTGTATGCGTCATCAGCGTAAATAATGCCGTGATTGTTACGAGCTTTGTGACCGCAAAGCAACAACGTTTAGGTCGTCATGCAAATATGCTATAAACACACACACACACACACACACACACACACACACACACACACACACACACATACAAGCACGCACACACACACGCACGCACGCACGACGCACACACGCACGCACGCAAAGCACGCACGACACGCACGCACCAACCACGCACCACCACACGCACACGCACACACACACACACACACACACACACACACACACACACACACTGAGCAAAAATAGGCAGGAGAGAGAGAGAGAGAGAGAGAGAGAGAGAGAGAGAGAGAGAGAGAGAGAGAGAGAGAGAATTTGAGAATTCTGACCACTGATTAATTCACAAGTCTTTGAGCAATCGTCACAACTTGTTTCAATCTGGCCACGCCAGGCGACGATCTCACCTGTTTGTTTTCCACGTCAAGGTCTTCCATCTTTTTTTCTTGGTGCTTTACGGTCTTCCATGGATATAAGTATGTATATATACTCACTTGAGCACCGCGATGAACCCGAGGCCTCGGATCAATCACTGAAGCCATCAATCCCGCCCAGACGACACCAATCTGAGGTCACTTCGGGCCACGAACCCTTAGCTAGGGACAAGGGTGGATCGAGAAAGAGGGGGAGTGGGGGTGGGATGGGATGAGAAAAGGGGAAACAATCCCTCCCCAACAACCAACCTCTTAGTATGCGCGGGGGCAGTGGAGGGCGGAAGGCAGCGGCATTGTGGAATTATGTCCCGTGTTTGTCGCCATCAAAAGGGGACAAAAGGCGCACTAATGACCTGGCTCCCCTGGGTGAAGCCGTCCACAATGTCGTAACAAGCAGCCCCCGGTAATGTATTCCCCACACATTTATCGGATTTGGACGCTGAGTCCTATCACGTAGCTCGTCTTCTTTGGATTCAACCATGGGCGAGCAGACCAGATCGTCATGGAACTTCTTCAGCTGGCCATCTATCATGCAGTCAGTTTTCCGTTGTGTTGCAGGCTATCTATCTATCACCGTGTGTGTCTAAAAAAAATCGACTTTTACAGGTTGTGTACACAATGATGTGAGAAATTTGAAGAACACGATCATCAGGGTTTTGTTTTGTTTTGGTGTGTGTGTGTGTGTGTGTGTGTGTGTGTGTGTGTGTGTGTGTGTGTGTGTGTGTGTGTGTGTGTGTGTGTGTGTGTGTGTGTGTGTGTGTGTGTGTGTGTGTGTGTGTGTGTGTGTGCATGTACGTATGCGTGTGTGTGCGTGTGCGCGCGCACGCGTGTGTGTGTGTGAGTGTGCGTGAGTTGTGGGTGGGTGGGTGGGTAAATGGGGGGGATGAGTGGATGTATGGATGTGGGTTTGGGTGTGAATGGATAGGGTGAAAATGGCGATAATTATGCTTGTGCCTAATACTGTTTATTTTACAGCGCATTTTTATACATAATATTTTATTCTATTGAATACCGCTTCTGGAATCAGCCTCGCCTGTCTGCTACTGCGCACTTCTTAAACAATCATTCTTTTTTTACACGTGCATCGCCTTTTTGTTTATCAATTATGTGTGACACCCACGTTTTCCTGAAGGGAAAGTTTTAAAAAAAAAAAAAAAAAAAATTGACTTGACTTGTGTGGACTATATTATGAGAACACCACCGTACGTGTCTAAAAATCGGTCATTTGCAGGGTGCGGACACAGTGCAAGCAGAATGTTCAAAAACTACTCGAGCTACTCTATCATCGGTTGTGCTAATGAGCACTTAATTATTTGGATCATTAGTGTGTGTGTGTGTGTGTGTGTGTGTGTGTGTGTGTGTGTGTGTGTGTGTGTGTGTGTTGTGTGTGTGTGTGTCGTTCATTGAGGTCAGATTTTGTGAGACTGTGACACACCACCATGCAAAGATTAAGACAGATGTCAGTGACTTCATTGACGGGTTGTCTGTTATACAATTATTCCTTCTTCTTCTTCTTCTTCTTCTTCTTCTTCTTCTTCTTCTTCTTCTTCTTCTTCTTCTCCTCCTCCTCCTCCTTCTTCTTCTTCTTCTTCTTCTTCTTCTTCTTCTTCTTCTTCTTCTTTTTTTTCATCTCTGAGCTTTCGGCTTGTTCCTTCTCAGTTTTCTTGCAGTCTCTCTCTTTTTCTTGACTTTTACATTTCGCTTTCATATCAGCAGTTGTACTCAGTTTTTTGTCCAGATCTCGTCTACGTGTTAATGGCTCTATGGTACACGCATAATAAATAAATCACCAAAGAGGCTCGATACACACACACACTGAAACAGTGTATGTCGTCACTGACGGTCTTCTTTGTTTTAAAAGGTGGATGGGGAAGCGGCACAAGACAAGCACAGTTATAATTAAGACCTGCCCAGCTTGATACGCGCCTGGTCAGCTGACAGGGCAGCAACAACTACAACACATGTGCTACTTCCGTACAAATAATACTAAAATCGGTCTTATAAAGCGCTATTCTCTAATGAGAGTTAAACTAACTGCGCTGTACAACCAGAGCATATCCGTTATAAACTTACACTCTTGGATTGTCTGTTATTGCCACCCATACTTTTAAGAGGTGGCACAAGGAAGCTGAATGCATTTGATAAACAACAACAACAACAACAAAAAACAAAAAATCTACGTAAACCAAAGTAAAACGTAAACTTGCTTGCGGCATTTATTTATTTTTTATTTATTTTTTTAAATAATTTTTATTCCTGTAAACTTTACCCTGCAAAAGAGGTAGGGCGCTGATCAAACTTACATGATCAACGTAATCACCTTCGTCGTTATTTTTGTCTCTGGTAGCTCCTTAACAAAATGGAAGTTAATGTCCAGAACCAGGCGAATATAGACCCAAACCCGCAGTCGAGATGGAACGCCGGTGTTGTGAGGATACCACACATTTCACCCAGTCCTTCCATCTTGACGGCGTCATCCCTACACGCCGTTTAACGTGTTAAGGTTGTTCTGTGGTGATGCTGTGCCGTCGACAGGACGTTAAAGTACAAGAACTAACTACCTAACACTGGTTGAGTAGTCGCGTATCTCTTAACGGTGAGTTTTGTTTCGCTTAAAGCGTATTTGAAAAGGCTCAAGACTGAGATATAAATTGTCACACAGACACACACAGACACAGACACAGACACACACAGACACACACACACACACACACACACACACACACACACACACACACACACACACACGCACAC
>JABMCL010001228.1:1095000-1097500 GCA_018857735.1 Alviniconcha marisindica
TGCGGGCCAGTGCTGGCTATGCCAGGACTGCCGTTGAGCTGGGTCTTCAGGCATTTTTCGTCGTCAGTCGAAAGACGATCCGTCTAGATGAGGATGTCAGGGGTCTGAGAGATTAAGGTTTAATCAACGTGCGTGGACGTGGGATGGGGCCCGGTAACAGTGGAAGATGTGGGTGGGTAAACTGATCGGTTTTCCCATGCTGGGCTTGCGACGGGTCTTCGGTTTAAAGCCACTGGCCGAGATAGTGTCTTAGCACGCTTGTCGAAACACGATTCGTCTTCCTGCAAACCTTTGTGATGCTCAGCGACTAGACTGGGTCTGTTAAAGAAATGAGTCTAGCTGGTTGTGTCGGGGTTGCGACTGAAGAAAAACGACTGACCTGTGCGTTCGGGTTGGCGGCAATGGTTATGTTAGAAATGTGGCGGAATACGTCCCTAAATGTCTCAAAAGCCGTATCATGAAAGCACCGTGAACGCGATGACATGAATGTTTGTGGCGCCATGAAAGAGAGCATGGGAATGCCATAGCCTCATGAAAGAGATGGCGTGAAAGTTCCACAGCGCCATGAATGAGATCATACCAACGCCATAGCATCACGGCGAAAGCGATGACGTAAATGTCCATGGCATCAGCTGACGAAAGAGATGGCGTGAATGTCCGCCGCGGCTTTACTACGACAAGCTAAAGAAACACAAGTATTTGTCTCCAAAGGGAGCAAAAATATTTTTTAGGAAATGACTCCACTCATCGAGTGCCTGAGCTTGGAACAGACGTCCAAACCCATTGCAGCAAAATCTCTGCTTGCATCTGTTTCAAATCGATCATGTTGAGTCCACCATTTTCGAAAGCACCGCAAACAACAGTTCTCTTCACTTTCTCAAAGGCCTCGCGATTACAGTCTTTCTTACGCCACAAAAATCTAAATAATATTCTGTTTACCTGGGTGAGAACAGGATCTGGGACTACCAGTGCTTGCATGATATGTACAAACTGTGAAATTAAAAATCGAAAATGTGTATAAGTATGTACAAAAAGACTAACGCCTTCCTTCCATTGTTCATGATACTTGAAAATCAGCTCAGGCTACGAAATGTTTAATTGTAAAAAGCCTAAAAACGAAAACTGTGCACACTGTGACCAAGGGGAAGAGGCAGGATGTACATGTAAACAAACAAATAAACAAACGAACAAAACAAATCATACAAAGACGCGTGAATGAGTGAGCGAGAGGAACATTGTAATGATGGATGAATGTTTCTGAATAAACGCCCCACAATGATGTGCTTGGCAAAAAACTAAAACAAAACAAAAAAACGACAAGCTAAAAGTGCAGAAAACTACCTCGGTGAAAGCAAGGCAATTCAGTCCAGTAATGACTCTCTCAAAGCGACAAAACAATACAGCGATGATGCTCTGTGTAAAGCGACAAGAAGCCGATCTGCCAGCATTCCTATTTTTGACTGCATATTCAAAGCGGAGCCAATTCAGTTACAAATCCACGTCTGCAAAGCAGCAAGCCAATCGCGTAACACTTCCACGGCTAAAGCGGCATGTTTACGTTAAAACTAAAACGGGAAAGCTAAAGAGACAAGTCAGCACAATTAAGAACTCGCCGTTTGAAGCGGCGGCAAGCCTATCCAGGAAATCATATCTGAAGAGACAGTTCAGTTCTGTCAGGCTATAACTCTAGGTCTTCCTAAAGCAGCAGTCCTATTCAGGTAGCCATTGGTGTGTGTGTGTGTGTGTGTGTGTGTGTGTGTGTGTGTGTGTGTGTGTTGTGTGTGGTGTGTGTGTGTGTGTGTGTGTGTGTGTGTGTGTGTGTGTGTTTTGTGTAGAGAGAGAGAGATGATGATGGAGAGAGAGAGAGGAGAGGTAGTGTGTGTGGTGTGAGTGTGTAGTGGTGTGTTGTGTGGTGTGTGTGTGTGTGTGTGAGAGAGGGAGAGAGAGAGGAGAGAGATGGAGGAGAGGAGAGAGAGAAGAGAGAGGTAGAGCGTGACGTGCGTGCGTGTGTGTGGTTGTGCTGTGCGTGCGTGTTGCGTGCGTGCGTGCGTGCGTGCGTGCGTGCGTGCTTGGGCGTGCGTGCGTGGGCGTGAGTGCAGAGCGTCGTGTATGTGGGGGGGGGGGGGCAGAAGCGGATGTTAGTGACAAATTTGTGTATATGATATTATGTGTGTATTTGATGTTTTGTTTTGGCCCGCCTAGGGCTCTCCTGAAAAGGGGTGCTGTAATACCTCATTATTGTTATTATCTGTCTAACGGGACAAACCAATCCAGTAATAAGTCTGTGTCCGAAGCGGTAAGCCAATCCAGTAATAAGTGTATGCCGTCCGAAGCGGTAAGCCAATCCAGTAATAAGTGTATGCCGTCCGAAGCGGCAAGCCAATCCAGTAATAAGTGTATGCCGTCCGAAGCGGCAAGTCGATCCTGTAATAAGTCTAAGATCAAAGCGGCAAGCCGATCCTGTAATAAGTCTAAGATCAAAGCGGAAAGCCGATCCTGT
>JABMCL010001228.1:1105000-1135000 GCA_018857735.1 Alviniconcha marisindica
AGGCAAAGCACGGTACCCGAGGAGACTGGAGGAAGAGCATCTCTAAAATTGTGCTCCAGCTAATGACGCAAGGAGGCAAAGCATGGTACCCAAGAAGCAGACTGGAGGAAGAGCATCTTTAAAATTGTGCTCCAGCTAATGAGGCAAGGAGGCAAAGCACGGTACCCGAGAAGGAGACTGGAGGAAGAGCATCTTTAAAATTGTGCTCCAGCTAATGAGGCAAGGAGGCAAAGCACGGTACCCGAGAAGGAGAATGGAGGAAGAGCATCTTTAAAATTGTGCCCCAGCTAATGAGGCAAGGAGGCAAAGCACGGTACCCGAGAAGGAGAATGGAGGAAGAGCATCTTTAAAATTGTGCCCCAGCTAATGAGGCAAGGAGGCAAAGTACGGTACCCGAGAAGGAGAATGGAGGAAGAGCATCTTTAAAATTGTGCCCCAGCTAATGAGGCAAGGAGGCAAAGCACTGTACCCAAGAAGGAGAATGGAGGAAGAGCATCTTTAAAATTGTGCCCCAGCTAATGAGGCAAGGAGGCAAAGCACGGTACCCGAGAAGGAGAATGGAGGAAGAGCATCTTTAAAATTGTGCCCCAGCTAATGAGGCAAGGAGGCAAAGCACGGTACCCGAGAAGGAGACTGGAGGAAGAGCATCTTTAAAATTGTGCCCCAGCTAATGAGGCAAGGAGGCAAAGCACGGTACCCGAGAAGGAGACTGGAGGAAGAGCATCTTTAAACGGCCTTCTAGCTGCCTGAGCAAGCAGGAATAACATCTAAGAAGGTGGAGAAAATGTGGCAACTTTAAAATTGTGCTCCACGTAATGGGGCAAGGAGGAAAAGCACCCGAGGAGACTGGAGGAAGAGCATCTTTAAACCTCGTCCCAGATGCCTGAACAAGCAGGAACAGCATTTAAGAACTTAGGTGAACAAAATGGCATCTTTAAAATTGTGCTTCACCTCATCGGTCAAGAACAGAAAGTACCCAAGAAGGAGAATGGAGGAAGAGCATCTTTAAATGGCGTTCTAGAGGCCTGGGAATGACGGAATAGAATCTAATAACTTAGGAGAACAAAAACAGCGGCATCTTTAAAATTGTGCTCCACTTCATCGGTCAAGAACAGAAAGTACCCAAGAAGGAGAGCATCTTTAAATGGCATTCTAGCCCCTGAGCAAAGAGTAACATACCCAAGAAGGAGAGCATCTTTAAATGGCATTCTAACCCCTGAGCAAAGAGTAACATCTAAGAAGGTGAACAAAATAGCGGCATCTTTAAAAATTGTGTGCCAGTGCATCGAGCAAGAAGGCAAAGCACCTGAGAAGGAGACTGGAGGAAGACCGTCTTTAAGCGGCATTCTGCTTCTAGATGCTTGAGCACATTTAGGAATGTGTATGAAACAGCGGCATTTTAAAACAAAAACAAAATGTGTTCCAGCTCATCCGGCAGGAACAGAAAGTAACATGAGAAAGGGAATGGGGGAAAAAGCCACCGAACAAAGTATTTTTCAGGTACAATACGTTCTACGTCTACGTTACGGGGGAAAACGCCACCGAACAAAGTATCTTCAGGTACAATACGTTCTACGGCTACGTTACGGGGGAAAACGCCACCAAACAAAGTATTTTTCAGGTACAATACGTTCTACGGCTACGTTACGGGGGAAAACGCCACCGAACAAAGTATTTTTCAGGTACAATACGTTCTACGGCTACGTTACGGGGGAAAACGCCACCGAACAAAGTATCTTTCAGGTACAATACGTTCTACGGCTACGTTACGGGGGAAAACGCCACCGAACAAAGTATTTTTCAGGTACAATACGTTCTACGGCTACGTTACGGGGGAAAACGCCATCGAACAAAGTATTTTTCAGGTACAATACGTTCTACGGCTACGTTACGGGGGAAAACGCCACCGAACAAAGTATCTTCAGGTACAGTACGTTCTACGGCTACGTTACGGGGGAAAACGCCACCGAACAAAGTATTTTTCAGGTACAATACGTTCCACGGCTACGTTACAAGTCATATTCAAGCAGTACTAGGGGCCCAAAGAGCTAGACGAAGAGGAATAGGCAGAAACAGCCAAAGTTTGTGGAACGGGAAGAAGAACGCAGAAGAACAAGCCTTTACTTGTTGTGCGCATGCGTCAAGACGTCTGTTGAGGATGATAACTTTCCAAGGGAAGGTTGGGGATGTGTGAACCTAACGATTTTTATTTGAGAGTTTTTAAGTTTTGGTTTGACAGAGAAAGCATTATTCCAGGTAATTTTGGGTTAGCCATTAGTGTATGCAGATTGAGAGAAGGGGAGGGGGGGGCGTATGTCTAAGTGTGTGTATGTGCGTGTGTTTCATGACTTAGAATTACTGAGATACGTTCTTCGTTGTGCGATCGAACGACTGCTTTAACTTCCCGCTGGGATGAATAAAGCATGTTGTTTCTGTTACTGAGCAAGCCTTTACTTTCTGTACTCCTGCGGCACGACAAATTTGCGGGCGTAGCCTTTCGTGGTCCCGCAGACGACACACGAGTTCTCCTTCTGCTGCAGGTAGTAGTTGCGCTCCGACTTGGGGCGCCCGGAGGGTTCAAACCTCAGCTTCACCACCAGCGGGTCCTCGGACACCTTGTCTGCAATCCAGTCAGAACACGGCCGGCTCTGAATGAATAAATTCACTGTACTGCTTAACGTCCAGAGATCACATACGATGGTCCGTTAGGGACAGGGTTGGCCAGGTTGGAAATTTGGGGAGCTTGTCATTTCGGCGGCAGCTGAGACCATCATGATTTGTTTTCACCTCCTTAGTTCCCCCCCCCCCCCCACCCCCACCCCTACCCCACCCCCACCACCTCCTCCACCCGGCCCCCTCCTCTCCCTCCCTGCATCTCTTTTTCCACATCCTCGTCACCGTAGCCCTTTCCCCAATATTGTTACAGATTTGTTAAATTTTCTTTCAGATACAAGCAATACTGACGCTGGGGTGTGGGTGGGGTGGGGGGTGCTTAATTTCAAAGTCTTTCAGATACAAACAATACCGAAATGCTGCATGGTTCCAAGGTGCAGATTTCGACCTGCAGAGGTAACTGTCCGTAGTGGACCGTGAGGCGACTCACCAAAGTACACATGTACACAGAAACCCGAAGGCTTAGAGGGGACGGTGCGACTCACCTCCTAAGTAAGTAGATTAACACTGTGCTTAACGTCCACAGAAACCACAAGGCTTTATTACAGAAACCACAAGGCTTATTAGGGACGGGGAGAACAAGGGCCGGGAAGGGGATATGGAGGTAGGGGAAGAGGGAGTTTATGATTTATACCTATCGCTACACTGTCACCACCAGAATGGCCTGCATCAAGATGGGCAGCGATGAGAGCCATTTTAATGTTTCATTAATTCTGAGGGACAAAGTCACAAGACAGTGTCCACAGACCACAACTTTTGAAGGGTAAGGAGAGCCGAAGAGGTCCTTCTGCTTACCAGCTTAACTAACGCCTTACCGCTAAGTCAAACCGGCTCACTGCGACCCACCTCCTAATCCCTTGCTGATGTACCAGGCCGCCTTGCGAATGTCACATGTACACAGAGGCTGTCCGTCAGGAGCAAGCAACTCGCAGTTGTCCCACAGGGGGCGCTTTCTCGTGCTGTATGCAGCGCCATTTTGTTTTTTTCCTGTCGGTTTCGCAGGCCTCCCTTTGAGCTACAAAGTGAAGGAGAAAAAATAGAATAGAAATGCTTTTCGTTGTCACTAGTTGAAGAAATGAAGCACGCGGGCGCACGCACGCGCGCGCATACATACACACTCACACGCACATCACACACTGACACTGACACGCACACACACACATGCCACTCTCTCTCTCTCTCTCTCTCTCTCTCTCTCTCTCTCTCTCTCTCTCTCTCTCTCTCACACACACACACACATACAAACACACATGCCACTCTCTCTCTCTCTCTCTCTCTCTCTCTCTCTCTCTCTCTCTCTCTCTCTCTCTCTCTCACACACACACACACACACACACACACACACACACACACACACACACAAGCATCCAAAGACATATACATGCCTATTTAAAAAAAAAAGAACAAAAAGAAAACGCTGGACAGACTGCAAAGAGGTGCCGACGAGCACTCTAGCTTTCTGCTTCGCTTTTCGTCTGAAGCTGCCACATGCACACTCAGTAATGGACAGTTTGACATAAAAACATATTATTTCATTAAATCTTCGATTTGGTCCCAAATAATATCTGTACATAAAAAAAGCCATAAATGAAAGGGACAATTTTGTTGCTGCCCCATCATCTGTGCCGACCTCAGAGGCACTGTCGCCATGCCATTCGTCCCACCATCCCTACCACCAGCCTCATCCAAAACATCTTCTGCATCATGGCCCTACCGCCTGGGGCCCAGTGCATAAACCGACTGAGATTATACTGGAAGTGTCGACCTAAATCCAAAGTTCGAGACTATCCCACAAAGGTTGCAATGCACGAGTCCGAACTAAACGTAGGAAACAGGCCTCCACCGGATAGACTCCTTCTTGGCGACAGTGGATATATGATTAGACCCTGGCTCATGACACCTGTACGGCAACGTCCAACAACTCGGCCACAGAGATGATACAACTTTGCCCACAGTTCTACACGTACAACTGTGGAGCGAAGCATTGGTGTGGCAAAACAGAGGTGGCATTGCCTCCGCTGTTGTCTGTGTCTTCAGCCACAAAAGGCATGCAAGGTTATCCTGGTTTGCTTCATGCGTGGTCCACAGGAGACATCAGATCATTGGTGGGCTGCCATCCGAAGGAGACACTGTACTGAGGTTGAGTAACTCTGGTAGTGTTCAGTGATTACTGTTCTTATTCAACATATGCAGGACACCCCCTACTGAGTACTATGCCCCCTACTGACGACAATGTTGGCTATGAAGTTGCGGAGTCAGACAAGTGAGCATCTCTTCCAGGGAGCAGACCGCCACTACGTCCCTCCACCAATCCTCCCAAGACACTTCTTTGCATACCATGCTGGGGTTTGTCTTAATAATAATTATGGAAATTTGTAAAGCGCCTACCCTGCGGCTCAAAGCGCTGAACAAGCATACACACATAATGTACATCGAGATGGAAAATGTTTTCCAAAAAAATAAATATGTATACATATCGACAAGTGTTCAAGCATAATTATGCAAAAGATGCACACGCACACATACACACACACACACACACACACACACACACACACACACACACGCACACACACACACACACACACACACACACACACACACACACACACACACACACACACAGTACAGACTGATGGGAGTGAAGGACAATGTGGACATTGCGGACAGGGTGAACATCCCTGGAGATACATTTTACAGAAACTCAAACATCAACCCATTTCAAACACTTCTGTGTATACCGTGTTGGGGTTTGTCTTTGCAAACATAGTGAGCATCCAGATACATACTACAGATACTCAAACATCCACCCATTTCAGACACTTCTGTGTACACCGTGTTGGGGTTTGTTTGCAGACATAGCATCCAGATGCATTTTACAGATACTCAAACATCAACCCATTTCAAACACTTCTGTGTATACCGTGTTGGGGTTTGTCTTGCAGACACTGAGCACCCAGATACATTTTACAGATGCTCAGACATCAACCCATTTCAGACACTTCCATGAAAACCTTGTCAGGGTTTGTCTTGCAGACATAGTGACCAGATACATTTTGCAGTATACTTAAACATCAAACCATTTCAGAGACTTCTGTGAAAACCTTGTTAGGGTTTGTCTTGCAGACACTGAGCATCCAGATACATTTTACAGATACTCAAACATCAACCCATCTCAGACACTTCCATGAAAACCTTGTTAGGGTTTGTCTTGCAGACATAGTGAGCATCCAGATACATTTTACAGATACTTAAACATCCATCCATTTCAGACACTTCTGTGTATACCTTGTTGGGGTCTGTTTTGCGGACATAGTGAGCATCCATAATGCCCTGACAGAGACTCCTGGACGTGGACAGAAACTTCTCCACAGGCACTGCTGAAGCTGACTGCGGGGAGAGCCGAGGGTCTAGCCCTGTGGCCTTGGCCAGTACCAAGTGTGTAAAGATGTCCACTGCCACAATGGCATCCATGGCGGCATAGTTAATCTGGTGGAAAGGCAGACACCATCACGCAAAACACACTGTAACCACTGTCAACAGAATAGCAAACATTCAGTCAAACTCAAATGCAGAAGAATTAAAAAAATGGTCCTTGAATTTCAGTTTCTTCTGTGATTTGAAAATGGGCCCAGGTCACAAAGCCTATGGCATGAATGTGCAAATCTTGATGGAGATTTTTTTTATCATACACAATGTCAAAACTGCCACAGACGTTTTACTGAGGCAGGAAGTGTGTCAAGTATGCTCCTCTGAAGCCAAACACAGAGGTTACTTAAAACGTTATGCTCATGATCATGTTATGTAACAGGCATACAAAGTCTGAACTTGATTGGAACTAGCTCACCAACAAAACCCAAATATTGAATTTCACTTTCTTCTGTTTTTCCTTTCTTAATTTTTTTTTTTTTTTTTAAAGCATCAGACAGACAGACCAAAAAAGTCAGAAAACCAAAAAAAAATGGAGGAAAGAAAGAAACCTTAACTCTTTTTATTTTGCACCCAAAATAGGACTAAGGTGTAAAAAAAGAAGAAGAAAAAAAGAAGTACTAACACATAGTGTCAAACATGTTACACATATAAGGTATATGTGTGTGTGTGTGTGTGGGTGTGTAGGTGTTTGTAGTGCGTATTTTTTTAATTTTAATTTTTATAATACTTTATGTAAATTGTTTTGTAGGACTATGCTCTACATGTGTATAGAATATCATATTTAGGTTAATATGTATCATGTGAGCACTCAGGGCATTGATGAGCGCATGATAAATGTACATTATTATTATTATTATTATTATTATTAGGTACGAACATGACTTATTTTATTTACACCAAGCCATGTGTAATATAATTTGGCATCTATTAGGTCTTAGAATGTGTACGTGTTGTTTATTTAGATGCAAATTCAGTAGTCAAGTGCAAGGCGCAGCCTTCTCTGTTTAGTAGTGAATTGTTGTTTTGACTCGATTAAAATAATTCCATATTGATCAATGCTTTGTTGTATAGTGTTTTGCTTAACTGATTTCATGTTTAGTGTTTATTTTGGGTTGAAATTAACTTATTAAGTATTGTGTACTGTAGAAGCTAAGTGGTTTCATTCAGAATAGACAGTTTGATATCAGCAGTGCTGCAAAAGATAACGCGCCCCAGGCGAAAGTTCGCACCGATTGTTTTATTGCTAGTCTTTGAGTGTGTCTTGCTTCTCACCCAGAATGTTGTATTGTACTTGTTATGTACCATTTTAACCATGGGAGCGTACACTTTATTCTGATGCAAGTTTCAGTAACATTAATATTTTGTACACTGTGTTAGCTGTGATTTAGTTGTATAATCTGTTTATAGACAGGCGCAAGCCACGCTTCCCACGCTTGTTGTAAATAAAATAAGTCATGTTCGTACATTTTGTCTATATGGTTTAAAAGATTGTAATTTTAACTTTTATTTGATGTTTTTCATGATTTAATTGGTTTAGTTATTCTTGAGAAAATGACACTTGTATGCACCAAGGAAACACAAATGTTGGCCATTTTGTGGTCCAGAGGGCCGATTTGATTGTAGCGAGAGAATGTTTTCCTTGTGGCCCACGTCACCCTGTCATCTGTGTGTGCGAGTGAGCATTTTGTGTGTGCTGAAATATTGTCTGCTGTACAATAAATCCTGATTGCCATACGCCTGCTGTGGTCTCCCTTTTTATATATATATATGTTAACTCAAAACACAAGGGAGTTAATTAGCACTCCAAAGATGACATTCAAGCACAACAACAAAGATCTGAGCCGCCTGCAGTAACTATCACCTGGCATGTGTGCAACTGCAAGGTACATAAACTCCTCCAGAGGTACATCCTGTTAACATTATGTCAACTCGTAGCAGCAATTACCTTTTTTTTTACACAAGTACAATAATTACATACGAACTATAATTACACAAGTAAACTATTAGTACAATAATAAAAAATTATGGTAATTTAACAGTCTCCGGTTTTATTGCAATTTTCACAAATCTGCTCTTCCCTTGAGAGTTTTGACAAAGCTTGAATATGTGTTTTCTTTGTGGAACTGGAAGACATGACAAATCTAAATAAATGCAAATACTGGCAGCCTACTTACTTGACGTGTATTCAAGCGAACAGCCTCCCAGTTTCCACACCGTACTTTGAAATCCTTGGACAGGTTGACATTAAGTACACTTTTGGCAAGTCCCTGCAGACCCCAGCTGTGGCTGAAACAGTGTGTAGTGGGCAACAGGTATGCAAGAATACACCGAAACCACCAAGATTCTAACATATCTTTTAGGTTTCCACTCTCTCTGCAATTTTTCTTTTCTTTTCCAAAGGCCAATGGGACTCGAAAGTTGACATCTCTGAAATAACCTGTAACGTGTACCTTTCCCCAAACTAGAATCTGCAAGTGTTTCAAAGCAAACATGGACTGGAAAGCATCACACATTAATGTTTGCTTTTTTCTTCTTCTCTCTGACAAAACACAAACAAAAATTCACCACACACATGCACGCACGCACATGCGCGCGCGCGTGCGCACACACACACACACACACACACACACACACACACACACTGTGTTGTGTATGTGTTGATACCATGCCTAGGCATGAACATTTCGACCGCAAGTTCACCTGGAACTGCGCTGGCATAAGGGAGATAACTACAGCCACACGAGAAGCAAAATTGTCTTTAGCATTTGAAATTACTTCCCCTGGTTCACAAATCGCCAACAACAACAAAAACATTGCAACAAAATCTATCCTAGGCAGATTTTAATTTATTTATTTTGTAATCAGACAGAAATGAGTACACAATTCTGTACATATTGTACAATGAATACAGTGCATTAATTCCTGCTGCTCACCATGACAGAATGCATGACCTGACACTGATCACAATATTTTACTGTGTGGACCGCTCAGTCTCTGTTGAATAATATTCTGGGACTGCACATTGTTGTACTCATCCATTGCTGTTCTCACTGATGAAGCATAATGTCACACACAAAATACCAGGCCACATATATAGAGATATAGATAGATAGATAGATAGATGTGTGTGTGTGTGTGTGTGTGTGTGTGTGTGTGTGTGTGTGTGTGTGTGTGTGTGTGTGTGTGTTTGTGTGTATGTGTGTACCCTCTAAAGTTTGCCTGTCTCAACTCAGTGCTTTCTGCTTACCACTTGTAGATGCCACGAGGCAGTCTCTGCAGCATGTGCCTCAGATCCACGCAGCCCTTCACGAGCAAACCATAGTCACGCATCAGTTTCTTGGCGTCATCATTCACAGCCACACCCACTTTCAAAATGCTGAAAGGTTTTTGTATATATAACATGATCAGTCAGTCACAATGAAGAGATGTGGTGCTGTGAATGCTCAAGGTTTTGTGTGGAGGTGTTGATGTACCATATACATTTTCATTCATTCATTCAAGAGGGGTGCATTCAAAAGCATTATAACTCAATAAACAATATTTTGGATTTGTGGGTCAGTGTAGGAAGATATTCCTGCTGTGTGGTTTTTCAGAGAGACACATATCAAGTGAAGAGGATGCATGCTTTCACTGCCCTTGACCGTGAACATGTGCAGGCGCATGCACACCATGCACACACACACACACACACACACACACACACACACACGCATACGCACACATGTGCATGTACATATATGCACACATATCACTTGTTCAAGAAAAAGAAGAAAAAATGAGCACTGAAGTTGGTTAAGGCTTGCCCAAAAATCAATGCATAAGAAGACTGGACAGCTGTCTTTTTAAACTGCATTGACATAACAGGTATAGTGTTATGCCTGTTAAACCTATGCAAAGAAAAGACTTAAGTTGGTAAAAACATTGCATGCATAAAAATTAAAAGAATAACTGCATAATCACCTCCTGTCTGCTAAGACAGTCTTGAGAGACTGTGGCAGGCTAGAAGCATCCATGCAGCAAAGACGCACCAAAATACAGCATTTAGATGGCGACGCAATCTGCAGCAACGCCACACGACGCTTCAGCACCCATTCACAGTCAAGACCAAGCACCTGTCAATCAAGGCAGCCAGCAAGGTAAGATTAACAAGAAATGAGGGTAACAGAAACAGTTACATACTAAAAACAACAAAAGAAAATAATGATCAATCATTCAATGCTAATAAAATACAATATATATATATATGCTAGATCAATGGGCACAATCCCATCAAATTTTGTAATTCAGCTTAAAGAGAGCTGGAGGCCCTGGAACTGCACTATTTACTTTTGAACTGAAGTCAGACATACAGCCATAGGCCTGTGTTGGGGTAATACTTGGCATAGATCTACCATTATTGCTTTTTAAATTTTGTTACCTCTATCAGTGGTATTACTATGGTATTAACACTTTTTACAGCACCTTCAGATGTATTATTATTAAATGGTAATGCATAATTGTTAGGATCACATTTTAAAATTGTATTTGTCACAAGTTTGCACATATTTAAAGCAACTAGCCTTCACAAAACAAGCTTTACCCCCAGACTGGTCAGAAGAGATCAGAATAACACCTTGAAATCAAATATTCTGATTCCATGTGGATCTAAACTTCATGTAGACCTACCTGTAGCAAGGGACAATAGAACTGAGTGCATGTGGACAGAACACATGTTGATAAAGCTAATTCCTTACACTTTCAGCGTGCTGACTTAAAGTTTGATTTAAAACAGTTGTTGAAATTTGATGCAACATTCTAGTACAATTTAGACTACCCTGTCACCACCCCCTCCCCCAAATGGTTAACATTTCTTTCTTTAAAACCCCTCCCCAACTATGTTCAAGTACTTTACTGTATTGTACATGTGTGTGTGTGTGTTTGTGTGTGTGTGTGTGTGTGTGTGTGGTGTGTGTGTGTGTGTGTGTGTGTGTGTGTGTGTGTGTGTGTGTGTGTATTCTTATGGCAGTTTACATGTTATAGTTTATGTTTAGATGGTACAAATTAGTTAATACCACTATTTGTAAACATACCTTCTCAGCACCCAGCGCTAGTTGGGGTACACACTGCTCCCATTCTTCTGCTGTTTCAACAACATGCACAGTGGATTTCCTCAGAAAGTCCAGTTGGACTAGAGCTCTGTGTTGCCTTCTTCGTCTTGTCCAGATCCAAAGTGCAACTCCTGGAATGAAAATACTAAATACTCATTTTCATTGTGGTGCCAGTTACACAATTAACAGCTGTTTGGTTGACGTCCTTCTCTTCTCTGAAGAGGTACTGGTGGGTACCAAGATCCCAGAAGGTTAGGAAGAAAGGAAACCTACACTTCTTCTTCTTCATGTTGAGGGCCCGCGGTCAAATGGCGGATCATTCTGGTGCCTACATACCTGGCGGGGGTTCGCCCTAAGGCTCTGTTGGTATTTTCACTGTCAGTTCAGGGGGAACAAGGGTGGGGGTGGGGGTCAGAGGGGTTGGATGGGGCGGGGAGGGGGGGGGGGAGTTGCAAGGGTTTATATGGACTGGGACTCCTAGTAGGAGGCCCTTGACACAAAAGTGTCAAGCGTGGTGGCCTCAACTACTTCCCTGGGCAGGCAGTTCCAATCCTTGATTGTTCTGGGTAGAAATGGTGCCAGATTGCACACATACTTCTCCCCTTTGGGGAGTGGGGATAGCTCAGTGGTAGTGTGCCGGACTTGTAATCGAAAGGTCTGCATAAAAAATCTTTGATGTATGCTTGCGTTGACTGTTGCCTGCACTGTGATATTAATAGGCTGCAAGTGCAACAGCACCACATGAAGAAGGACCAGTCCTGTCTTCTCCTCACGCATTGCCTGTGGCTTAATTAAGTTAGTATATTTATTCATTAAATTCAGCGAATGATTGGTATAAACTATAAAGATGATAGCACACCTCCACTAACCGTAATCCCCAAACCTAAGCCTCGAATACAATCGGAAACACCAAACCTAAGCCTCGAATACAATCGGCCTGGTACTCACTGTGTTCAAGTATCAGTTGTGTAACTTTAGCCTAGCCCTATCTTTGGCCCGAGACTGGGACATCACCGCAACGGGACTGGTCGTAATTACCGTGGTACTCTAGGTTTAATCGAATCGAGTCAGCCAGTGCGTTGCGAGGCACTTACCCCCTGCTAATAATGTTGACGCAGCGAGGATTTTCCCAATATTTGACTTCGACAAGATCATTGTACTCTGTGGACTGACATTAAAACCCGCTCCTCAGCCACATCAATTGCGTTGCTTTTTGAGCTTTCGCTTTTCTCACGACACACCAAAGGAGGCTGACATCTTTGTTACAAAATGCAAGAGGCAATCTGATTGGATTAAATAAACCGCTTCTCCAATCAAAACAAGCCTAACTATTTACTGATTCCACGAGAACCGGAACCAACACATTGCATCCCAAGGGCACAGCCGTCTGCTCATTTTTAACTTTTGCACAGCAGTGGATAATTTTATATATCTGCTGCTAAGTGTCTGCACCCGTGACTTGCGAGAATGTCTTGTTTCAGGGGCACAGCACAAATTTTCTCAAAGGTAGCAATAACTGAAGGGCATAGTCTTCCAGGGCCACTCTTGCATTTCGTCAGAGGAATCAAACCACGGTGGTTACCGAAGTCGAAGAGTAAGATTTTCTACGTAAGAACTCCGACCCCCATCATCCCAGAGGAAGAAGCAGAACTAAGGACAGCGTATTTTCACTACAGAACTAAGCTGCGAGCTGTCAGGTATTTCCCTTCTGCCAACACACACACACACACACACACACACACACACACACTAATGCAATAGGAAAATTGAAGTATGCATAACAGACAAAAATTAAAACAGTAAGAAGGGACGTAAAAAGGCCATGAGGCCTACTGCCAAGTCCCTAAATCTATATCTATATCTACACACACACACACACACACACTCTGTCACACACACACACACACGCTGTCAAGTGTCACACATGCACACACACACAGACACACACACACATGCAGTGACCACCCATGATTGTGGTTTTAACAGAGATTTGTGCTTTGATTGTAACGATGATTTGTTTTTGCTTTTATGTGTTTTAAAATTATGTGTGAGTTGACTGTAATGGGATGAGTAAAGCCAGGTATTGATGTATTTTAATATTTCTATAAAACGAGATTCATGTATTATAAATTATAATGTATACATGTATACGCTACAGAGTACAGTGATACACTTCTGATGAATGAAAGGGAAACCTGTCTTGGGGTCAGTATTCAAACCAGATCAAGCATTTACGGCCCTTGTCAACACAAAACTACAGTATCAATTATAATAGTTAATACACTGTGCTGAACTCAGTCTGCTTGACCCAAGCAGAATTGTCTAATTTTGCAGATTAAATACAAACAAAGCAGATCAGAAATAGTATACTGTCTGTTCATTACTTGAAAAAAGGGGGTGTACCCTGAATATTTCAGCATGTTTTGTATTGTATGATTCAGTTAAAAAGAAAAGGTAAGCATCCTTTTCATTAATTTCATTATGTTGTTGTATTTTGATTTTGCAGATTACAGTTTCACTCAGGATTACAGTTTTACTCATTGCTGTCACTGTTTCAACTAGTGTATACTGTTGACATGAATTTGAAACAGTGATTAAAATGAAGGAGCAATTGAATTAGTTCATTTTGTAGGGTTATAGTTCTTCAGTGATGGCTTGAAACATTCTTTTTGATGATGTGTTTAGAACTGACCATATTCATCATGTGTTTAGAATTGGTATGTTATTGTTAGAGTAATTATTATTATGCTGTTTACTTCAGTTGCAGTAACAAAATAAAATGGTGATTTTAATTATAATGTAAACATATTGTCATGAAGATGTGTCCTTTTTCTTGCAGGAATTTCCTAGTCAATCAACATGTACAGAAATTAATGGTGATGAAGGAACAGGCAGCGACAGAGGATCGGGACAACTTAGCAGAATTTCAGGCAATGGAAGAGCAGAACAACCAATGGAACAGCCGAGTACAAGCAGCTCGGTAAGTAAGGCAGGCAGTGGAGGTTTTGCATAATAAATTTATAATAATAAAAGATTGAGAAGAACTTGAACAGTTCTCCAACCCAAACTTATAAATTATGTTTCCAGTTTGCCTCATGGGTAGAAACAGCAATGCCCAGTGCATCTGGGATAAGTTAACAAAACTTGTTTCCCCCACATCACTCTCTGGTCCATAGACTGTTTTGTTGTTGTTGTTTTTTGTCTCTCTTTTGCTAGCAATGCCAATGGTATTGGGAGATTCAGTGAAGCTGGTTTGCAAGAGTGAATGCCCTTCGTAAGTTGAGGAATGGCTGGGGTCATTCCTGAGAAGAGAGCAATGTACAAAACTGTATTTGTAATTTGAGTACTTTCTAGGACTGATTTTTGATAAGTGTAAATTTCCATCAAAACTAATATTTCAGAATCCACCGTCTGTGCATGACACTCATGAACAATGAGTCAGACTTTCTTATTTGATGATGCTTATTTCTTTCTCTTTATGATGTATCATAACTAGCATTCACCACAATTAATTATATGTTACATGATGAGTTATTCATTTTATTATGTTCATCATGAACACATTAATTCTATAAAATTAAAAACAATACTTGCACAGGGTTCATGTTAACCAGTAATTTCCTTTGTTTTACTGGTTAAGATCAGCATATAAACTACTGGGGAAAGAATCAGCAATCGGTCAGATGTACCAGCTGTTATTTTGTTCAACCTGTTCTCAAAACAAAAACAAACAAATCAACAAAAACTCAGCATAGTGAGAGGGTGTGTGTGCCGTTTGTATATTGTGCATGTGTGTTCTAGACAAGAAAGGGGGCTACTTCTTTGCTAGTACAGTAGCAGAGATCTAGTACAAGTAGTAGCATGGATGGCCATGTATTAGACTGGTTACAGTGATTATCTGACTGGTTTCCATGTACCACTTTGGCCCCCTTGTACAGTTGTAGAACTAGAAGTCGCACCGGTTTGAAGAAAGTCTAATGCAATCACTGCTTACACCATTTCTGTGTTGTAGTGGACAGAATTGAAACTTCACAGTTACATTGGAGTGAAACTGGGTTGAGCACTGTTTTGTTGTTGTTGTTGTTTAGTTTTTGTTGTTGTTTGTTTTTGTTCTGTTTTTCACATTGAATATGTTTTGCAGAGAGAAAGGGTGGTTAGAGGAGAAGGCAAGGCAAGAAGCAAGAACAAGACAGTGGGAGGGGAGGGACGAACGAAGAATACAGAGGAGGCTTCAGAGAGCACAGGAAAGACTTCAGCAGGGTTTGGTATGGACTCTTTCTCTCTCTCTCTCTCTCTCTCTCTCTCTCTCTCTCTCTCTCTCTCTCTCTCTCTCCCTCCCCCTCTCTCTCTCTCTCTCTCACACCCTCACTGTGTTTTCAATGTCATCCAGATTAAAAGATAATGCCTCAGTAGTTTGTCGCATATTTTTTGTGTTTGTTTTTACACTTTGGGCTAACATGTAACATGGTGATGGTGATTTTTTCTTCTTCTTCTTGCCCTGATAAGTGATATCAAAGCCAGACGGGCTTTGGTGATATGGTATTCATCACAGTTGTTCAGGTACTACATGATGAAGTAAATAATCATTTTACTGTTTTTCATACACTTCTAGTTCTACAAGACCAAAAACTACTTCAGTGCTTGCCCCCCCCCCCCCCCCCCCCCCCCCCCCCGCCCCAGCCCCTTAAAAAAATTACCTTAAGTTAAATGGCAGTTTCAGCACTGCAATTACATGCAGCCATTTGCTGCCTAAGGCTCTTTAGTGGGATATGATGATGGTTTACCTTGTTCAGCAGCTTATATTTACTCACATGCCAGGTGAGAGTTTACTGTAGGCTGCTCATGTCGTTGTTGTGTTTGTGTGACATCTTTCAACTGCTACTTCAAGTGCTAACAAGCTCTTGCTTGTTGATTCAGAACTTCTGAAGTATGTGTGATAATTGGTTTTTTGGTTCTCCCGTTGCTGTCAGTGTTTACGACCTTTGCATGTTTCTAAGGATCTTTGCTGATCAACGTGAGATACATCTGTTCTTCGCCTTTGCAGGAGGACTCCAAGTCATTCATCACGCTAGACAACCTGGACACTGAAATCGAAAAGCTTCTCAACTTGAGGCAAGACTACAACTTTGCCATCGACAAACAAGGCAACAAGATCTCCAGCGACGCCACAGAGACACCAGGCAATGCAGGGATGGTGGGTTTCGTGGAGCAGCAAGAGCCTGTGAAGAGAAAAGGGTGAACATGCAGCATCGTTAGCATGGTTCAGTGCAGTTTGAAAACAGCTAAGGAGACAAATATTATGAACCAAAAGCTGTGTATGTGTATGTGTGTGAGGAGTGTTACAGAACTGCCCATGAGGAATCCTGATATGGAGTAGGTAGGGTACAGGTGGTGCCACAGATGCAAGAGAATGAAGTGAGGGGGGGGGGGGGAATTGATGCACAAACTGGATCAACTGTGCTTCGGGTTCTGTACAACACTTAGTGGTCTGATCAAATACTCCATTCACAATGTCTGGACAGTGAAATGGAAAAAGTGCCAACTGTTTCAATTCTTTTGGGGAGTATTTTTTCAGAATCAAATTATCTCAGCCCATAACATTTTTATTTTTTTTAATATACAAATTATATAATAATTAATGACCTCTGGAAGTCAGTTCTGTTAACACTCAGTTTTATTTGCCCTGATATAACCGTAATGGTTGACTGGGTGTAAAACACCAAGTTACTACTCAGATTCATTTTGATGTTTCAGGTATGACAGAGAGGTTCTGAATGTCAAGCGAGAGAGAGAGAGAGTGAGAGAGTGAGGGGAGAGAGAATGAATGTGTGTATGTGAATCAGATTCGTGAGAAATAAAAGTAAACTCTGAATATTTCTTTAGTTTGATTGTTTTATTATTTATTTCACATAGCACCTTACTGGTGTAGAATACAATTTGTTTGCAACAGGACCATTCACCACTCTTTCCTCATTCTGAATTCCTGCATTTTACACCAGCTATTTTAACCTTGGCAAGTGCAAAGATGCACTTTGCAGTGACAGGTCAGTCAGAAAAACAGCAACTTTTGCTTGCAAATTAACCACCTCAACCTAAACCACCTTGGTCAATTCCCCCCCCCCCCCCCCCCCCCCCCACAACAAAACAAAGCAAATCAACAAAACACACCTGCCATACCTTCCTTAGATCTACAACTAATCACATTTGTTATCTGAGGCTTGATCACATTATACTGAGCAGTTAAAAATGCATTTGTCACTGCAAGATGATGAGTAATCGAAGTAGCACAGCCAAAAGCACTAAAATAGAAATGTGTATTCACTACAATCTATTTTCATTAGCTACAAACACATGCATACAAAATATCTGATTGGATAAAGAAAAATCCCATGAATCATAAATGGAATTCAGGCTCCCGCCAGATTTTCTAGCACTTCGATGGCAATAATCATGAGGCATCTTGTGTTACTGGAGAAATGGCACATAAAAGAATATTGTTTTCAGGCAAAGTGCAGTTAACTTGAAGTGGATAACATGGTAGTTGGTAAACCCGGAGAGCTGATTTTGTATAAAAGTGAATGATCATGGCTTGGTAAAGTACTATTGTTTTAATTACAAAAACTCAAAAAGGTGGTAATTTTACTAGTTTGTTTAGAAGAGTTGCCTCCCTTAGACCAAAAACTACACAGGCTTTAACTTTCAATTGCACCCCTATGTGGCCATATTTTGACACTATTATAGATCCAAGGCTAGTTATGGGTGCTCCATTTAAAGATAGCCAAATGATACTGTCTTTAGTTAAACAGGCACAAACAAAAAGTTCTGATCTACCACAACACCTCTAGTGTACATCGCATGCTGGACTTGCTCGGATGGCCGTCTTTGGAACAGCGCAGGAAGACCTCACCCCTAGGGGTGATGTATAAGATCTACAATGGACTAGTCCAGTGCCCCATCATCAAGACCAAACTAGTCCCGCCACCTCGCCACCAGCGCCTCACCCACTGTCAACAGCTTAGCCTCATCACCACCAGAACACAGTACCGAGGCAGTTCCTTTTTACCCCGCACCATCAGGGACTTGAACTCACTCTCCACTGATGCACTAGAGGCAACGACTGTTGACACTTTTGTGTTACGTGCCTCCCACTGACCAGTCAACTAGTTCTTTTTTTCTTTCTTTTTGAGAGAGAGAGAGAGAGAATGAACTTGAGACAGTGCAACAATTTAATTTTAAGGACTTGTGACCAGAGCTGAAATGTGGACTTGCAAACACCACCTAAAGTGCCAGAATAATCATCAACATGATTGTGGGCATCCAAGGAAAGAAGAAAGAAGAACTGTGGGTCTTCTCACCGAGTGAGCTGACCCTATGCAGTTGACAGGATGTTAAAATCCAAGAACTAATTCTCACCAAGAGTGAATCCAGTTCAGAGCCGTTAAAGTTTAATGGAAGAAGAAAAAGAAAAAAGAAAAAAAAGCAGCACTGTGCAAACTACAAGGTCAATAATCATTACCTGTGCAATTGTCAATTTTTGGTGGCAAGGTAAATCTGTTCTGGAGTAAAGGAAACAGTCTTTTGCCTTTTATACTCTTCCCTGTTTTACTGACATTCTTTGATGTAGCGTGTCATACCCATACACAAGGAACACACGCATATATACATTAACACAGAGCAAAGTGAAAACAGACAACTGCATTTGTTACCACTTCCCTGCTAAGCTTTGTTATTGTATAATAATTTGCTGACAACCCTTTTCGCATCAAGAACAGATTTTATAAACTAATCAGCCTTGACTTTTGCAACACCCAGCTGGAAATAAAGTCATGGAAAATAAGATGTTGTTTCCCACAGTTGTTAATTCTGATCTTTTTTTACAGGCATTGGAGGCAACACTTAGTGATGTTCTGTTGACAACTTTTCACATTCGACACTTCCCTCTTGCTCCCTGTCCTTTCCATCTTTGTCACTTTCTTCACATCACGCGCATGATGTCCAGTAGCACGCCTCCCTCCCACTCACTGACCTCTTCAAAGTTCCACCTTTCAGAGCCAGAATCACAATCAAACAATGGTCCTTGCATTCTGTATGCCCTAGGTTCTTCCTCTTTCTGGCAGCTGCATTTTGTCTTCTTTTTTGTTCTCTTTCCCACTCTGACTCGTTCTAAACACAAGGTATGGCAGCTCATTGTAAATGACAGATGTGACAGTTCTGCTCATTCTAAACACCAGACATGACAATTTCACTCATTCTAATAACCATACAGAACAGTTTTACTCATTCTAAACACCGGACATTACAGTTTCACTCATTCTGATAACCTGTTTCACTCTTTCTAATAACCGTTTAACCAGATATGTTTTTGGTCTTCATGGATGAATGAAAAATGTGGTCATCATTCTTGACCATCGCCCTCGACTCTGGAAGCAGGAGACTGTTTGCTTGCTGCACCATTCACAACCACAGATTCTCCAATGACAATGTCCACATTATCCGGCTTGTCCTGACTGTCATCGGTTTTCTTGGCTTTTGTTTTGGCCAGCACCTTCTCCAGTCTGCTGATGAAGGTGTCCACATCTGCTGTTGTCATGCCGATGGCTGCAGCAGCCGTGAGATAGGCACACGGGTAGACGTCGCTGTGAGCACCAAAGTTCTTAAACCTGTAGCCGCTGACTGTGGAGTCTTTGCCAGGGGCCACAACTCTGAGGGGAGAGACCAGAGAACATCTTTTTATTGCTCAACAATTAGGATTATTCCCCACAAATCAAAGTAACAGTAAAGCATGCTACCAGCTGATTTAACGCCATGCAATGCATTCAGTCAGATTTTTGTGGCTTTAAGTTAGCATCAAAGAGCAAGTTCTCATGGAAGGATTTAAGCAGATTTAAGCAAAATCAACATACATAAGATTTTTTTCTTCCAAATCAATCATTTGGAGGTAGAAATCCTTATTACATATACATTTATTCAATTCCTAGCACTAGCATCAGGATTAGCCTTCCATTTCATACCTTGTGCCGGACACAAAGCGAGTGAAAAGCATGGAGCCAATTTCTGTGGCCTCCTTTCCATCCACGTCATTATCCAGCGTGAGAGTGATCCCTGCAAACAGATCCACTTTAATGTCATGACAGTATAATATACTAAAAACAATATTTTGGGGGGGTCTAATATCACCGTGATGACCTTGGTCTAATATCACCTTGAACAAACATAAAATAAAACACTGACTGATTGATGCCATGACAGAAGCTGTTTCTTCCCAATGCAGCTTACATCGAATACCAGATGGGGAAAGCCTGTTTCAAGAGTCACAATGGGAAAAAAATCAAGACATGCCAGGGACATTGCACCATTGATTGCCGGGAGAAGAGAGGCATAGAAATAGAAAGCACACTGTGAGATTCCTCGCAAGCATGAGAAAAGGGCATTGTCAGATCAGACCAATATCAGAACTGTTTCCGAGGCAGCGTTGGGGAAACTTCTGAAATTGCTTTTTGTTGTTGTCTTCTGTTGCAACTACTGCAGCTTAACAGTTTTACACATTTTCATCCATTTATGTGCCCCGACCCTTGGAGACAGGATTTCCAAGAGCATTAAACAGTTGTTCACATGTTTACACCTGTCCATCTCCCGTTCCCCTTGAAGATAGGGTTTCTGCTCACCTTTAAACAAAATGCACACACCTTCAAACCTGTCTGTCTTCTCTTACCGGATCAGTTTACACTCAAATACAGATAAGAGTACACTTAAAACAAGCTGTCATAATTTCAGAAAAGTTACAGTATTTTCAGTGTTTAGCCGCAGGCCAGGGGCAGTGCTTTTTATTAACGTTGTTTTTGCCGCCATGGCTACCGAAAAGTCCAAGCGGCAATACCAGCAGTATGCCAAAGATTTGAAAACAGAAGACTCCACTATGCTGGACTCAGATTTGTATCTCAACAGGAACCCTTGTTTCTTCACTGCTTTAGCTCTTTCTCCATCAGTTCTTTCCCATTTCATTTTGTTTTCAGTGAAAATAATCTGAAAACAATTTCAACACAAATTCCAGAAAAATGGTGAACACTCATTTTGCAGTAAAAATACAAGCCTTGCTTTGAATTGCCTGTGAATTCAGTGCTGAGACTACACAATGCACAAAACAGAAACCAACACTATGGCAGTGAGAAGTCGTGAGACTTAAACATGCACCGCCCAAAACCCAGAGCTGGGCATATTCCAGATTGGAAAACAAACAAACCACAAAACAGGTCTAGAAATATT
Source organism: Alviniconcha marisindica (assembly GCA_018857735.1). NCBI lineage: Eukaryota > Metazoa > Mollusca > Gastropoda > Provannidae > Alviniconcha > Alviniconcha marisindica. Next base: position 1,126,456 of record JABMCL010001228.1, read on the forward strand.
TACGATCATTTTTTTGTTTTGTTTTTAATTTTCATATTTTCATATGTTGAAAATGTAGGCATGCACAATATGTCCAAATCGTACGAGTAAACAGGTCTGCCTTACCCATAGAGATGGGGTTTCTGCGGGTGTTAAGCAGACGCTCCCCGCACTGCTGGGCGCATGCAGCCAGTTTCTGCTGCAGGTAGGTGAACATCTCCTTCCTGTCTGCCAGAAGCTTCTTGTAGCCGCTGACGCCCCAGGACAGCAGCGTTATCAGCAGATCTATTGAGGGGGTGGCTGAGGCTCGACCTGCGATTAAAATAACAAACACTTTGTTTGGATGTTTCTGCACTGTACCTGGTACATGGCATGATGCTGCTGAATTTTTCAGTGGAAAGATACACGCAATAGCAATAAGTGCATGCAAGCTGGTCTAGCCATACCATTAAGCTGAATTAACAACCTCTTGGTTCGTATGAAATACTGGACTATTACCCTCTTGTGTATTTAAAATACTCTGAAGAGAATTTGGGTTCTGTTTGTTTCTTTGTGTGTTTGTGGGCTTAAAAAAAGAGAAAAAAAGTACAGATTGGGAAGTTCTTGTCTAGTACTCCACAGTTTCCTAAACCCATAGGACATATTCCATTCTCATCTGCTCATACCTTGAGAAATGGCAAAATTACTAGTGTGATTCACAAACTGTAAATTGCAGGGTGTTTCAGGTGATGTGGCACCAATTTAACAATTTGGAATAAGCGTATCAATTCATCAGGAACCAAAGTTATCATTATTGTCATGAAAAACCGTTAAAGAAAGCAGTAACTTGTCAGTAGTGTACCTGGGTAGGTTTTGCCAATGAGTTCAATGAAGGCCTTGTCAAAACCAGCGATGACAGAACCGCCCACTGGCACCATGAAGTTCTTGTCTGTGCTCTGTACAAAGGCATCCACTCTTCCCACTCTCGCCGCCTGCACACCACACACACATGGTTGTATGGTGTCCACTGAACATGCTGAGATGGTGGCAGTTTCATGTGGCACCAGCCATGTAACAACCAAACAGTGCTGTAAGTACACGACTTTGGTGGCTCTTCAAAACACGATAAAAATTCAAAACACACTATAAAAAAGGGAGTCACTCATTGAGAATCCCAGGATTCATAGTGAGTCTGTTCGAGAGCGGAGAATAGCACAGTATAAAAGCGATCGAAAACAATAACAGCACCAACACAGTCAAGGTAACAGTGCTGCAACACTCCCAGCATCGCTTTCCGGCACCTTCCTCCAAACTCTGCCAGATCTGGTTACACCACTGAAGGGGCACTCTTTATCTCCGCACAGCCGTCCACCGAGGTGGTCAGCACCCTCCAAAAGGTTCAGGTACTGATAAGACTGTGGAAGCAACCTAGCGCCCAAGCACGCACATTGAGACGCATCCACCCCGGGTAAAAAGAGTTCTGTTACGATTCAAACGATTTTAGTTTTATCTGAGCTGGCATAAGCAACATGGTCAGTTATAAGACAAACGTCTGATATAGTCTGAGTCGTTTGTTATAAACTTACTACTGTTTGAGCACCAACAAAAAACTGCTTGTTAGCCGACAGTTTTCTGGACCCTATGGCGTAACTAAATACGGCAGTGGTTGAAGGAAGGATGTCATAAACCAGTGCTTGGAGTTTTAATTGCAGTGCTGCAACTACCAACAGATACCATAAAGTTCCTGTTTGTAGTCTGTACTCTCCCTTCCCATTCAAAATGTTTCTAGTTTTAGTTCACACGCACAACACAGTCATGGTCAGGATACTAGACAAGGTCTTACTGAATGCTGATGCTCCTAACACTTTACAGGTGCAATGAAAAGCAATGGGGGGCAAAATAAAGCAGAGAATCTGCAAAAATTCAGCCTCTTCACATTTACAACAGACCTGAACGTCAGTCAAGGAAAACAAAAAAATTCTACGCTCATGAACTATATATACATGCTCAGTACAATCAGCGACTCCATGTTGTGACTGTGCTGCTGTGATCTGGTCCAAGCACATCCACTCTTCCGTAACACATTGTCTCCTGCAGGAGTTCAACGTCTCTCAAAGCAGTAGTGACTAAGAGCTTGAGAATACAAGCTCTGCTTGCTGAATTCCTGCAGAAACACGCACACACACACACACACATGCACACACGCACACACACACACACACATACACATGCACACATGCACACATGCACACACACACACACATGCACACACACACACACACACACATACATACACACACACAAATACATTTAAAATGAAAAGAGTAAAAGCCACGGGTAAACACCTGCTGCAGAAGATGGGTGCACTTGGAAGACTGCAGTCCATAGGCGTTGTTGACTATGTGAGGAATGTCTTTGGATTTGCACAGAGTTCCTATCTCCTCCAACCTGCACACATCACTTACACTTAGGTACTAATACATAAAAACAAACAAACAAACAGTAAAACACAGGGGCACATAACAAAGGTAGAAGGCATCTGTGAAAGATGGCTGAGGCCACTGTGCATGTGTAGAAAGAAGACTCTGAGAGAGCAAAGTCTCAATTGTCAAAAAGGTGACAGCAATGAGCTACTGTTCTTTCTTAACTTCACGACAGTTGTAAAATATCACCCTAAAGGCATTCCTTCCTATCATGAACAAACAACAGTCATGCGAAGAATCCCCAGTAGACCACAACACAAACCACCCACCCCCACACTCACACGTAAACACAACACAACACACACACAACACATGCACACACACACACACACACACACACACACACACACACACACACACACACACACACACAACACACACACACACACACAAACCACCCACCCCCACACTCACACATAAACACAACACAACACAACACATACACAACACACACACACACACACACACACACACACACACACACACACACCACAAACCACCCACCACCACATCACACATAAACACAACACACACACACACACACCACACACACCACACACACACACACACACACCACACACAAACCACCCACCCCACACTCACACAAACACAACACAACACACACACACACACACCACATCGCACACACACACACACACACACACACACACAAACCACATGCACACACACACGCACACGCACACACACACACACCCCACAACCCAACCCAACCCAACCCACACACCCACCCTACTTGTCAGGGATGCGAGGTGCAAAGCAGCTGGTGGTGGACATGACACACAGGATGTTCTGGGGACCCAGCATCTCATGACACCTAGGATGTTCTGGGGACCCAGCTCCTCCACCTTGTTGCTCAGCGCATCCAGGTCTGTGCACAGCTCGTCCCCCTCCAGCCGATTCTCTATCACCACCGGCATGAAACCTAGCAACACAGGAATCCTGCAGTCAGTCGTCGTACGGCACACAAAAATGCATCACGTAGGGCACAAAACGTACTGCAGTATGGAGAACCATAAATAAAATGCTAACAAAAGAAAAGAGGCAGTATCTTTGTTTAGCCCTGTGCACAGTTCATGTTCTCAAATAATTATATTATATGCATTAGTTCCACGTTCTCAAATATTATACACAGGCTTCATTAGTTGAGACAGAATGAATGTACAAAACAAGTTATGTCAAAATGGTTCCCCTCAAAAATCTGTCCCAGCCATGTTCACACACATGCACAAACATGCACGCACATGCATGCATGTATGCATGGACGTGCACATGCACGCATACACACACACACACACACACAGAAACAAGTAAGTATGTAAGTAACTTGTTTTTTATGCCAAGTCAACTGGGGTGGTTATCTCAGGACAAACACAGAAATGAACACAGAAAGAACTGACGACACTAAATATGGATACAGCAACAACACAAAAACCAATCAACCAATCACAACATAAAACATTAGTTACTAGTAGTTAGCAACTGGACTTTAACATCCTGTCAACAGTGCAGGGTTAGCTCAGGATGATCAATTTTTAATTATATATATATACTGGACAGAAAATGAACAGCGGGAAAAACAGCTCTTACCAGCAGTGATCATGGACTTGAAGCAGGACTTCTGATCAATGCGCGGCCACAACACATACTTGGCCCCAGGACGCTGCAGTCGCAAAGTGGACATGCACAGCACCAGAGCCATCCCTGTTGCCATGGGAACAACAAAGCAGCTGGACACTGACTGCACCCCTGAACAGACAAAGCCAGCAAGAGTAGAATTATAACTGGACCATCAACGTACTGCACCTTAAAATGGAGTGAGGGTCCTTCGCTGAGGTTCAGTTCAGTATCTAACACTCCGGAAAGCCCACGTGCAGCTCCTCCATACCTCCCTGAGTTGCTTCATCTCCGAGCAATGTGTCCCAAGAAGCTCAAATCCAAAGGAGGCAAAAATCAATAAAATGTGATAAATAGTGACAGAATCACCCTATTATTATTACCAGGCCTGCAAATGGAAACATTTCCATGTTTTCTGCTTTCAAACCAATTGGCATCTTCACTTGGTTAACGTCCAAGTTCAAACAAGGCTCAGTAGATCTGCACAGTAATATTATTCACAGAACACATGTCAAAATGATCATGGCAATGGTCTGATCAAGTACTTATCTGAACATTTTCAAATGAAATGAAAAAGAGTATAAATGTGTAAGGCACTGCACCTAACATGAGCCCAAAGCGCACGATAGAAAAACAATAAGGTCAACAAAATATATCATATACAAACTGAAATGTGATGAGAAGGTTCACCAAGTTTACCAAACAGTCTGATGACATCATGCAAGCACCAGTACCAGGCTGTTAGCCAGTTTCATCAGCACACTGGATCCTAATGAGAAGACTGTCCACCACCTTACCAAACAGTCTGATGACATCAAGTGCCAGTGTTAGCCAGTTTCATCAGCACACTGGATCCTAATGAGAAGACTGTCCACCACCTTACCAGACAGTCTGATGACATCAAGTGCCAGTGTTAGCCAGTTTCATCAGTACACTGGATCCTAATGAGAAGAAGGTCCACCACCTTACCAGACAGTCTGATGACATCAAGTGCCCGTGTTAGCCAGTTTCATCAGCACACTGGATCCTAATGAGAAGAAGGTCCACCACCTTACCAGACAGTCTGATGACATCAAGTGCCAGTGTTAGCCAGTTTCATCAGCACACTGGATCCTAATGAGAAGAAGAAGGTCCACCACCTTACCAAACAGTCTGATGACATCAAGTGCCAGTGTTAGCCAGTTTCATCAGCACACTGGATCCTAATGAGAAGAAGAAGGTCCATGAGCTTACCAGACAGTTTGATGACATCAAGCGCCAGGCTGTTAGCCAGTTTCATCAGCACACTGGATCCTGCGGCTTTGGGCTGCACTGCAGTGATGTCCCCTGAGCGACCAATGCCATGGCCTAGTCTGAAACAGACAGGCTTTAATCATCTAGTTAGTAGTTACTCTCTTCTTTCTTTCAGTCAGAGCTAAAAGGATACAGTTACTGATACTCACACAGTATTCAAGTTTTGAAAAAAACTTGGACATTGTACACCTCCATACAGTGCTGTGAGGGACACTGGAACAGTTCCCTTGACACAGTACATGTACAGGCAGCAAGATTCAAATGTCCTATTTACTCTATCAGCAACAATCTAGCTGTATTTAAAACAAGAGGTCAAATACTTAAATCACGTTTTTACACCAACAAATATGGATGTGACACGTTTCTGAAGGTGTGGCGGAGGCCATTTGGAGAAAAAAAGCTTTGAAGTTTTCACTCTGCATTGAGCAGTTTTTCCTTTAATCCTTAGCAACAGGAGGTTTAAATGTACCAATCTTTACCAATTTTGGCACAGGAATGTACCAAACATTGGGGCACCTGAACAGACTTGAAATTTTAACATTAGTTAACTTTTAATGTATTTTGTTAATGTTTTTAATCCAATGCTCGTGGAGCAAAATTTATGCCGGGTCGGGTGAATAAAATGTGTTTTAGACATATTTATTCAACTTTTCAGAGCATATCAGTGCAAACACACCAAAGCTTAATGCTTATAGGCTTTAATTTCACAAAAATCTGAAAACACCCAGATAGACCCCCACTGACTGCTTTTGCCCGTAGCACAGTAAGCTGGCTGCGAGTTAAGACTCATTTGGTGAGAACAGGTCACATATATATATATATATATATATATATATATATATATATATATATATATATATATATATATATATATATATATTATATACGGCTGTCAGCCTACCTGTAATGGCGACGAGCCACAAGCTGTGATGCAATGCGAGATTCCCGCTCCCCTACACCGCAGTTCCCAAGAAAATTGTTGCTGTCCATCACTGCCAGTTCTTGCAGCAGCAACTCTATGGTCTGGTCATCCCAGCCTTCTGCCGGCAGCTTGCGCTGTTATGCCATAATACAATCAATGTTCATCCCAGCCTTCTGCCGGTAACTTGCGCTGTTATGCCATAATACAATCAATGTTCATCCCAGCCTTCTGCCGGCAGCTTGCGCTGTTATGCCATAATACAATCAATGTTCATCCCAGCCTTCTGCCGACAGCTTGCGCTGTTATGCCATAATACAATCAATGTTCATCCCAGCCTTCTGCCGACAGCTTGCGCTGTTATGCCATAATACAATCAATGTTCATCCCAGCCTTCTGCTAGTAACTTGTGCTGTTATGCCATAATACAATCAATGTTCATCCCAGCCTTCTGCTGGTAACTTGTGCTGTTATGCCATAATACAATCAATGTTCATCCCAGCCTTCTGCCGGCAGCTTGCGCTGTTATGCCATAATACAATCAATGTTCATCCCAGCCTTCTGCTGGCAGCTTGCGCTGTTATGCCATAATACAATCAATGTTCATCCCAGCCTTCTATCGGTAATTTTCACTGTTATGCCATAATACAATCAATGTTCACAGATCACAGATAATTTTTATAACTGCTTTTATTAGAACAGTAATTTTTAAGAGGTAGACCTCATAAACAGGCAATTTTTATGTGATATGCACAGCTTGATGCCAGTTGGATTTCTCATGTATTTATTTATGAACGACTTCTTACCCAGATGTTTGCTGTTTGCTGTTGTTGTAAATTAGTGTTTTATGATTGGCATGAATGTCTGATGAGCGCAAGTGCCACCACAAAACATTCCTAGTGCAATTGTATTGACACTTGGCAGTAAAGTTATATTGTATCATATTACTGTACATGAATGAGTGAACAAATGAATGAAAGAATAAATGGTAAATGAATGAATGCAGATGACTGGCTCAATGACTGACTGACTGAATAAATGAAGGAAGGAGTGAATGAAAGAGAGCTGTGCTTTGGTGCATGACAAAATCAAAAGGAGATGCCAAGATGGAGAAAAAACATTTGTGTCATACACATGCATGAATTCAAGTGGGCTGATTATGACAAGAAGTTAATGACTACATCTCAGGAAACTCTGTTAATGTTATGATTACAATTAAGTAAATATACACCTTCAAATATTATTATACAAAATTACAAGGCACTGTCTTCCACCAGAAGACTGTCTTCCACCAGAAGACATAAACTGAAACACTGAAAACAGTCAAATGGATCCATTCATACTCACAACCAACTTACTGCAGTGCACAGATTCATTTGAAATGCAAATCACTTTAACAGGTTCATTTCCAACACAAATCTGTGTGTAACACTAACAAAATCATCACCATCAAAGGGAAGAAATACCGGCATGATCTATAATTACATGCTGTAGAAGCTGTTTGATCTTGTTCTCATGAGCATGCCTGGCTTGCTCCCCTTGGCTGATGTACGCCGCCGGTACCAGGCGCTCACACAAACTTCTCGCTTCCGCATCCATTGACACAGAGAGATCTGTCCAGCCTGGATATGGATCAAATAAACAGAAAACGTAAGAAAGAAAATCATGTAAAATTTCAATACAGTTCATTTTCTCTGTGCCCAGCTCCAAATTTACCATGATGTTCTGCCTTTAGTGTCTGTTTGCAGTGAAGTCAGGAAAAAAAGATTCTGCTAACAGTTCAGTTGTTACTTCTCCTATCTGATATTATATTAAGCGCCAACTCTCTTTAAACTTAAAGCTGACTTATATTTATAAATGTACACTAGCAATTTAGTAAATATATATGACTATGTTCCTACTCCCTCCCCTACCAATTCACATGCCACTAACAACTCTAAACCCCTATGCCTGGATTTGAAAAAGATCACCACGTGAAAAATATTATTTCTCACTGGTGAAGATATTTTGTGTGTAACTTGTAAGAGGAGATTGTGCACTTGGATCAAAGCGGTCAAGCAGGATAAAACTTAATCAAACTCTGATAATTATATCAATGACTGATCTGATGCAGGAAAGATGCAGTCTGCAAAAGCCAAATAACTACCTCACTTAGAACAGGGCTAGATTTAGATACAATCACTTTGTCTCATCAGACAAGCTGGGTCTACGTGACAGCATTTCTATAAACAAACAAAAATTAAGCATTTGTGAAACT
>JABMCL010001228.1:1140000-1145000 GCA_018857735.1 Alviniconcha marisindica
ACGGGAGGGAGGAGGAGGGAAGGAGGGGGACGGGAGGGGAGAGGAGGAAGGGAGAGGGACGGGAGGGGGAGGGAGGAGGAAGGAGGGGACGGGAAAGGGGGGAGGAGGGAAGGAGGGGATGGGAGGGGAGGGGAAGAGAGGGGGACGGGGGGGGGGGAGACGGGAGGGGAGAGAGGAGGGAGAGGAGACGAGAGGGGGAGGAGGAGAGGGAGAGAGGACGGGAGGGGGGAGGAGGAAGGAGAGAGGGCGGAGGGGAGGGGAAGGGAGGGGGAGGAAGGAGAGGGGGAGGGGGGGGAGGGGAGGGAAGGAGGAGGAGACGGAGGAGGAGAGGGATTGGAGGGGGGGAGGGGAAGGGGGAGGGGGGAAGGAGAGGGGACGGGAGGGGGAGGAGGAAGGGAGAGGGGAGGGAGGGAGAGGGGACGGGAGAGGGAGGGAGGAGGAGGAGGGAATGGAGAGGGGACGGGGGGGGAGGAGGGACGGAGAGGGGCAGGGAAGGAGAGGGGACGGGAGGGTGGAAGGGAGGGAGGGGGAATGGGAGAGGTGACAGAGAGGGGGCAGGGGGTCAAGGGTGGGGGATGGTTAGCGTCAGGGGACGGGAGGGAAAGTGGGAAGGTGGCTCGTGGGGCGGTGGGGGGGGGGATGATGGGTCAGGGGAAGGGGTCGGGAAGGAAGGGAGGGGGCAGGGGGAGGGAGAGAAAGGGAATGCGGAGATACGGGGGTAAGGGATGGGGTCAGGAGGGGAGGGTGTGGAGGGGAGAAGGGAATGGTGAAGGGTTGGAGGGACGGGTCGTTATCCGGAGGAGAGGGGAGGCCGGTTGGGTGGAAGGGGTCAAAGGGTTGGGGTCAAGGGGGATGGCACACTCCGAGCACCGCTTTCCGGCACCTTCCTCCAAACTCCGAACACCGCTTTCCGGCATCTTCCTCCAAACTCTGCCAGATTTGGTTACGCCAAAGGGGCACTCTTTATCTCCGCCCAGCTGTCCACCAACGCGGTCAGCGCCCTCCGAAAGGTTCGGATGCTGAAATGATAGTCATTTAGAAGCAACCTAGCGCCCAAGCACGCACGTAAACATGAGGCGCATCCTCCCCGGGTAAAAAACAGAGTTCCGTCTCGATTCAAATGATTGTGGTTTTATTTCAGTTGGCGTAAGCAACATGGTCAGTTATAAAACAAACGTCTGACATAATCTGAGCTGCTTGTAACAAACTTACTACTGTTTGAGCACCAACGAAAAACTGCTCCTTAGCTGACAGTTTTCTGGACCCTATGGCGTAACTAAATACGGCAGCGGTTTAAGGAAGGATGTCGTAAACCAGTGCTTGGAGTTTAGCGGGACGTTCTAGTGTGGAAGGGAAGAGACCTGGGACGGGGTTGGGGAAGGGTAGATGTCGGGAGGTATGAGAGAGGAGGGGGTTAGAAGGAAAGGTCAGGGAAAATGGGTTGAGTTCTGGGAAGGTTCGTGTTGGGAAGAAGGGAGGGAGAATGGGTAGGGGAGGGGAATTTAAACCATTTTTGCCCCCCCCCCTCCCCTCCCACCCACCTACACTCCCAGCCCCCACCACCACCACACACACACACACACACACACACACACACACAACACACACACACACACACACACACACACACACACACACACACACAACACACACACACACAACAACACCACACCACACACACACACACACACACACACAAAAACACAAAACACAACAACAACACACCCACACACACAACACACACACAACACACACACACCCCACACCACACACACACACACACACACACACACACACACACACCACACACAACACACACACACACACACACACACACACACACACACACACACACACACACACACACACACACACACACACACACACACACACACACACACACACACACACACACCACACACACACACACAACACAACACACACACACACAACACAACACCACACACACACACGACAACAACACACACACACACACACACACCACACACACACACACACACACACACACACACACACACACACACACACACACACACTGACAACAACACACACACACACAACTACAACAACACACACACACACACACGCACACACACACACACACACACACACACACACACACACACACGCACGCACGCACGCACGCACGCACGCACGCACGCACGCACGCACGCACACACACACACACACACACACACACACACACACACACACACACACACACACTCATTAGTATTTCTGAACAGTAGACAGAAGAAGAGGCCAATAGAATAAGAAAATAGACAGAGCAAAAGGACTCGCAAAAGGACTCGAGAGAACAAGAAGAAACAAGAGAACAGGTAGAAAGGTGGAATCAAGTGACAACCGGCCTGAGATTCCAGACACTAGCAGATAGGGGGAAAACAGAAAAACAAGAACACCCCCATCCCCACCCTCAGGCCTCGATCGGTGGGGTGGGGGTGGGGTGGGGGGAGACTGAGGGGCCGTGAGACAGAGAGAAACAAACACACAGAGAGTTAGTTGGTGCTTTGGGCCCAGTCAACTACACAGGGTTATATCAGGGCTAAACAGAGAGAGACAGACAGACAGACAGACAGACAGACAGAGATAGACAGACAGACAGAGAATGTAAGGCGGTTATTTATATCTTTTTTCGAATTCAAAACAACCGGCTTCGATCGAGCATGTGCCATAGCGTGGAACTAGGACAACTGGTTGAAAATGCGTGCATGGCAGCTTCCTTTCTTACTTCCTGCGACAAGGATTTGATCCGGAACGTACCCACAGCCAGATCGTGGGCAATAGATGGCTCGTTGTAAATTAAGCCACGTCATTCTCATTTGGCGCAAGACTGGCGAACCGCAAAGCGCACGTGCGTGGAGTGGGGGGCACCATGCATTAGCAGGATACGCACCAAATCCCACAGCCCCTTCCTCTTAAAATGTGTAACAGGACGGTGACAGCAGCTCCGCCGTGAATACAGGATCCAGTCCATCGCACTTTTAGATCGTTTTACCAACTAGAACGTGAATGATATACAATATGTGTAGATGAGACTGTGTGGCAAGATGGTTCATCAGCAAACAGGTGCAAGGAAACTAGGGCATGGCTATAATAGCACGTGCGCGCTGTTTTCACGGACTCTGAACGAATTCTTCGCTTCCCGCCATGCTTCTTACTCCAGCCCAGTAGCAACCACGACTGAGTTGGGGTCTGAGACCAGCACTCGTTCTTTCGCCGCAGTTTGAATAACACACAGGTAAGAAACTGTAACTTTATTATTTAAATTATTATTTTATGTCGATTTACCATGGTAGCTAGCATAATAATTACTGGAGGGTGAATTCTCGCTCAGTGAGAGGGCGGACATGCTTGTGCAGGTCTCTGTACGAAATCACTAATTTCTTAGTTAATTAACACCACGTTTTACACCAAGAGGACACTGTACCCACGAGGAGCCCTAGTTCCGAGGAATACGCCGGTATGTTAGTTTTGAAAATGCAAGACGGCGTTCAACAGGACTCAGCGCAAATTTCTTTCAAGTGGCCACTTTTTTGAGCCGCCATGCTGTCTGTTGTCAGTAGGCCCACGGACCGTGCGGGTGGCCGGCCCTAGCCTAAGGTATGAGCATCGCACAGTATTTTGTCACGCCTCACAAACGGCCTCTTTCTTCAGACTCGTCAGAGTGTGACACCCCACAGAAAGACAAACAAATTAACAAGAGACCGCACATCACTGACACATTTGAAGAGGAAACAGATGTTGACACTGATCACGAAGAATTAGACATGTCTGTGCAAGAGTTACTTAGTGATATCGACAAACGACTGGACAATGTAGCAACAAAGGATGATATTAATGAAATGAAGCGTGAACTGCAGTTGCTCATATAAACATTCACAGATAAAATGAAAAAAATCGAGGGGAGAGTGTTTGAGACGGAGGCAAAAACCGAAGAAATGGAGAGAAAAAATGGACAAGTTAAAGAAAGAAAATGACTCGCTGAAAAAATATGCTCAGTGCACATGAACAACAGATGAGGAAAATGCAGAAAGAGCAGAACGATCAACAGCAGTACTCTAGACGCTGGAATTTACGAGTATTGAAGGTGCCAGAGGGGGGCAGCGAGACCGCGGATGACTGCAGAAAGAAGTGCTGCGACATCTTCAACCAGAAGGTCAACGTCAAGACTGCAGTGACGGACATGGAGGTGGCCCGCAGGACCGGCACACCCACTGGCACCAAGTCGAGACCTATTCTCGTTAGGTTCTTCGACAGGAAACTGCGAGACCAGATCTTAGCTAACCGCCGCAAACTGAAAAACAAGGGTATAGTGATTGGTGAGGACCTAACATTTGCCAACCACAAAGTATACATGGCAGCAGTGAACCACTCAGCGTGCTCAAGTGCTTGGACAGTGAACGGCAAGATCTTTGCCAAACTAACAAACGGTACAAAGATGAAGCTGGACATGCACACTGATGTTGATCGAGCTTTCAGACTAGTGATGGGAGGCAGGCAGCAGGAGGTCCAGGCAGAAGAGACAGACAGGATGGAGGATGCCTGAGTGTATTCATGTACCATTCATCACACAGTATACGGTATACACCGTACAGTGTGTACCATTCATCACACAGTATACAGTATACACCGTACAATATGTAAACTTGTTTTTGCTCCCCAGTTTGAATGCTGTGTTTTTGCTTATTTTGTTGTTGTTGTTATTTTTCTTATTTTTTCTCGTTTGTTCACCTGTAGTTAAGTAGGCCTATCGCCTTCGATCGATCAGTTTCAGCTTATTCAGACAAGGCTGGAAGTGAAAGCTAGAACTCTGTCTTTCCCCTCAGTCTCTCTCTGTCTCTGTGTCTCTTTCTCTCTCTCTTTCTGATTGTACATATATACATGGTTGTTTGCTCTTTCACCACAAATGATTAGCAATGCAAGCTCAAATTTATGTTAAGTTTGCCTCGTGTGTATTA
>JABMCL010001228.1:1147500-1165000 GCA_018857735.1 Alviniconcha marisindica
CGTGATGGAAAGTTGATCATGTTTTGTACCCCCTTGTCTTGTGGGCTTGTAAGCTGAAGACAATAAAACTTCAAACCTCAAACCTCTCCTCTCTCTCTCTCTCTCTCTCTCTCTCTCTCTCTCTCTCTCTCTCTCTCTCTCTCTCTCTCTCTCTCTCTCTCTGTGCTTAAATTTGGTTTATCTTAGCCATGGCAAGTGCATGTGATGACACTGCAAACAGATTAAGGAACTACTGTTTTGAACCAGCATTATACTGATTTTGTAAAACCTCATACTGATTTTGTAATGTTTGAGACTTGTCTGCGCGAAATTTATTCTCCTATTACTGTAAACAGGTTGCATGTATTTACTTGCTCCTGTGGTTGTATACTGGCATGGCGTTGTTTATGTTTGATGAATGTGCCAACATGAAATGCTTTTTGCCTGAAGTGCAGCTTGTTCCTAAGACCTGATCATCGAAGGTTGTTTGCAAAGAATTATTTAAAGAAAAAAAACAACAGAAAAAGCTACGTTATACGTGGTGACGTGATTAGTTATGTAGTTGTCATTTTTTTTTCTTTTTCTTTTTCTGTCATCGTTTGATGTTCACCCCGTGCGGGCCTCACTACAACGGTGGCAGTTGACAGCTGACATGTCTAGAAATAAGTGTGCAATACCTGTCTGTCTGAGGTTTCCCACTTGACGTAGGTAGGCGTAGTCTACTCACAGGTTTATAATGCTGTTGTCTAGTTGGGTCTTAGTACGTGAACATTGCGAACGTGAACTTTGCTACAAATACATGTGACACAGTCAAGGTTTGACATTGGTCTGATTTACCATGATAATGATCTATTGTCTTAAATCACGTTGTGAAGCCCCCACGAAAACCACGGATAAAAGGCATAATCAGTCCCGTATTGCAAGGTATTTTGAAATGACGTTTTGAGACTGAGAGGTGAAACAATCAGCAGTACAAACAACGAATGTGTTTCTCCAGTGTTAAAGTTAGCACTCAAGACACTAACAAAGCTGTGCAGGTGACAAAACGGACTCCCTGGAATGCACTTAGCCCCCCCCCCTCTCTCTCTCTCTCTCTCTCTCTCTCTCGATATATATATAGATATATATATATATATATATATAAAAATATATATATATCTGTCGGTCTCTGTCTGTACCTTGAAATCGCCTTTATTAATTTTGTACATGTATATATATGTTAAAACTGCCTGCATGAAATGCTTTTCGCCGCCAGCTTTTCGTGGACTGCATGAATTTGTGTTTTTGTTGAACTAGTACTGTATTGTTTGTGTTTGTGAAATTGCCTGCATGAAATGCTTTTGCCCAACGTAAGCGGGCTGCAAGTGCACAAAACTGGCTGATGCAAATGTTTTTGCCTGAAGCAAGTGGGTTGCATGTGTGAAAACTGCCGGCATGTGATGCTTTTGCTTGACTTAAGGTTGGAACGGTGCCAGTCACCTGCAGGAAATGTTTTTTGCCGGATGTAAGTGCCGTAAGTTGGCTGTATAATTTATCTGTTGAACTGGTACTGTGCATTCCGTTCGTGTTAAACCGTCTACATGAAACTTGTTATACCTTCGTAAGTAAATACAGGCCTAGTAGATTGTTTTCTGTTGAAATACCATTACTTTATTTTAGTTTGGATTGAATTTGCCTGCATGAAATGCTTTTTGTTTCATGGGTTGTGTGCAGAGCTAGTATTAGTTTGCTTTTGTTTCTGTTGAACTAATATTGTACTGCTTTTATAAGTTATGACTATGCCGCTGGAAAATACCTTTTTGCCTGCATTTGTTTTCTGTAACAAGCGTTACATTATTTTGTTTGGTTTGAATTTGCCTGTATGTAGTGCTTTCTGCCCGATCTGTGTTAAAACTGCCTGCATGAAATGCTTTTCGCCGCCTGATTAAGTAGACTGCATGAATGTGTTTCTACTGAACTAGTACTGTATTGTTTGTGTTTGTGAAATTGCCTGAATGAAATGCTTTTTCCCGACGTAAGCGGGCTGCAAGTGTACAAAAATGACTGAAGCAAATGTTTTGCATACTTGGTTTGTTTCTGGTAAACCAACACTATAGGTGGGCTGGTAGGTATATGTGTAGGGGTGGTGTGTGTGTGGTTCTGTGAACTAGCATTGTGCTGTGTTGATCTGTGCTCAAATTGTCTGCGTGATATGCTTTTTGCCGGTGAATGAGTACCAGTACGCTAATAATTTTTGTTGTTGAAACCATGTTTGTTGTATTTTTTTGTGTTGTTTTGTGCCAGAAATGCATCCTTTCCTGATTTGGTAGGGTGTGTGTGTGTGTGTGTGTGTGGTGTGTTTTGTGTGTGTGTGAGAGAGAGAGAGAGAAAAGAGAGGGGGAGTGGGGGAATGTTTTTTTTGTGTGTTTGTGTGTTCGGTTGTTTGGTTCGAGTGTTTTCCTTTTTTTGGGTCTTTTGGTGTTGGGGTCCGCCCCCTTGGGGTTGGGGGGAGTATTTCCTTTTTTTTTGCCTTTTGCCCGGGCCCAACCCGTAAAAAACCCCCAAATTAGGAAAGACATAGACCGGGAAAATAGAGGTTTTTTTATATAAAAATATAAAATAAAAAAAATTAAAACAAAAATTTTCGTCAAAAAACCCAAAGTTTTGATCATTTCTACGTTTTGAGCTTACTTCTATACTTGGTTTAATTTGATCTCACCTGTTTCGCTTTGTTTGTAATTCAGCAGACTGGCTTTGCTAAGGTTGTTTTTATTCTCCTTGCAGAAAGCCGCATTCCCTTTTTAACTTGACTGACGGTAAAAGGGGAACTTGGTTGCTCGGTTTTTAGCACCCTCTTTCTTTTTTCTCTCCTTCTACCCCTTTTCTCCCCCTCTCCTCCTTCTTATTTCTCCCGGGGTCTGTTTGACGACCTGCGCTGGGCC
Source organism: Alviniconcha marisindica (assembly GCA_018857735.1). Taxonomy (NCBI): domain Eukaryota; kingdom Metazoa; phylum Mollusca; class Gastropoda; family Provannidae; genus Alviniconcha; species Alviniconcha marisindica. Next base: position 1,150,401 of record JABMCL010001228.1, read on the forward strand.
CTTTGACGGGTTTTCACCCAGTCACCTTTTGTGTGAATACACTTTTTTTCTTTTTTAATTTTTCTATACTGTTTGTCTGTTTAAAAAAAAAATTGTGTTTGTTTGGAAATTATTTGCAATGTGGCATGCGCTGTGCGCAGAGGGCTACTGTGGGAATGTCAGATTATTATTTTTCGTCAAACCCAATGGATGATTGTGTTGTAGTTGTTTCTGTAAATTGTCAAGGTCTCGGTAATAGGCAGAAACGAAAGGATGTCTTCCATTATTTAAGAAATAAGAAATATTCCATTTATTTTTTGCAAGATACCCACTTTGAACCCAAAATGGAAAATTTCATTTCGCCGGAGTGGGGTTATGAAAGCTATTTTTCATCTTATAGTTCCAACTATAGAGGTGTTGCTATACTGTTTGATAATAATTTTGAATTTAAGTGAAAGACATTCACAAGGGAGACAGAGGTAATTGTATAATACTGACTGTTCGGATTAAAGATTTGTTTGTTTGTTGTTGGTCAATTTATATGGACCCAATAGTTGTTTGGATGAACCTAAATTTTTAAAACACATTAAAGGAAAAGATAATGGAATTAGATAATCCTAATATAATAATGGCTGGAGACTGGAATATGGTGCTTGATACTTTTAAAGACTATCAGAACTATAAGCATGTAAATAACCCTAAAGCAAGAGAAGTTGTTGAAAGTATGATCACCGACCTTAACCTGTGTGACATATGGAGAGATTTGAATCCAGATTGTCAGCGTTACAAATGGCGGAGAACAGCTCCATTTCAGCAGGCTAGACTTTTTTCTTGTTACTGATTCAATTGTCTCTCTTGCTGAGGATTCTGATATCAACTGTGGATATAGGACTGATCAGTCAATGGTACTGCTAAAATTAAAATTTTGCGAAAAAAAATCCACAAAAAACCCTTTCTGGAAATTTAATACGTCTCTGCTAAAGGATAAACAATATTTAGATGAAATCAACGAGTTTATAGATAATATTATAGTTGAATATGCAGTTTTTCCATGTGCAAGGGACTCGATTAACGATATACCTAAAGATGAAATACAATTTTTGGTTTCTGATGACACACTTTTGGACTTCCTCTTGATGAAAATTCGGTCTAAAACAATTGCATATGCAACAATGAGAGGAAATAAAAAACTGAGAAATTGATCTGGAGAAAGACATTCAGAAACTAGAGAAAAGTGACAAAAGTCAACAAGACTGATTATGAATGGTAAGAAAACTGAGCTTAAAGCGATACGGGAGAAAAGATTTGAAGGTGTATTAATACGTTCTAAAGCTCGATGAAAAGGTTACATGCTACTCTTGTAGTTTGGAGAACAGACACTATATTAGTAAAAATATGGCCAAGCTTATTGATAAAGACGACAATGTATCGACAGATAATAATGACATATTACAAGAGGTAAAGATTTTTTTAATGAAAAACTGTACGAGAGAAGAGATGTAGAAGACTGTGAGATTTCTCAAATAGTAACTGAAATCCCACATTTGAATGATGAAGAAGCAGAGAGGATAGAAGGCAAAATTACTTTGAATGAAGCGAGCGTGGCCTTAATATGAAACATTCCAAGAGCCCTGGTACAGATGGATTTAACGCAGAATTTTACAAAGTTTTTTTGGAGCAAAATAGGCATGTTAGTAGTTAGAGCATTAAACTGGGGTTTCAGGAAAGGGGAATTATCTTGCACTCAAAGGGAAGGAATTATTACATGTATTCCAAAGGGAGACAAACGTCGAGATTTGATAAAGAACTGGAGACCAATATCACTATTAAATGTAGTTTATAAGATATGATCAGCTGCTATTTCTAACCGAATAAAAACTATGTTACCCGAATTAATCAATGAAGATCAGACAGGGTTTATGTACTAAGATATATTGGAGATAACCTGAGACTGATATATGATATGATATAGCTTATTTGAAGGAAAAGAATTTGCCCGGTCTGCTTCTAAACATAGATTTTGAGAAAGCTTTGGACTGGAAATTCATGTTTAAAGTTTTGAAAGCATTCGGCTTTAAGAAAGACATATGTATATGGATAGAAATGTTTTATACAAACATTAAGTCTACTGTAATAGTGAATGGCCAGCCGTCAAAATGGTTTCCTATATGTAGGGGTTGTAAACAGGGTGACCCAATTTCTCCGTATTTATTTATTCTTTGCGTAGAAATATTGAGAATCATGATTCGGGAAAACAAGCATATAAAAGGTATTTTTTTTTAATAACGTTGAACATAAACTCTCACAATATGCAAACGATACGGAATTTCTTCTGGCAGGCGACAGGGAAAACATTTGAAACCGCATTACAGTTACTGATAATTTTGGAAGAAAATCCGGTCTATATATGAATGCAGGAAAGACTAGTGCAGTCTGGCTTGGCAGTAAAAGGAATTCGGTAGTTAAATATATGCAACACCTCGAACACAAAAATTTAAAGTACTAGGAATTTGGTTTACAAATGATCTGGACAACTGTGAAATAAATAACTACTCAGAAACGTTTGCAGAAGTAAAATGTTTATTGAGAATATGGATGAAAAGGCTCATTACACCACTTGGCAGAGTTGCACTTTTAAAATCTCTTGTTCTGTCGAAGCTTATACACTTATGGATTCTGTTACCAAACCCACCAGATGAATACATTAACAGTTTACAAAAACTGTGCTATGAATTTGTATGGAATAAAAAGACGGACAAGATTAATAGAAAGACAGTTTATAAAAGCGTACAAGAAGGAGGCCTTGGTCTTCCGCATCTGAAAACGTTTATTTCTGCTTTGAAGCTAACGTAGATTCGAAAATTCATAAATACTAATCATAAGTGGAAAAATACAGCATTGGTAAAATATCCGTTCATTAAGAATATAGAGCGGTATGGACCTAGAGAGGCAAATGCTTACTCTAAATGCAACGCATTCTGGACCCGTCTTCAAGGCGTATGACAAAATTTTACAACAAAATAAAACTAACAAATGCAGGAGAAGTACTTTCGGAACCAATCTGTTTCAACCAAAGGATTAGAGTTGGGAACACATTTCTTATGCGTAAACACTGGATTGATAAAGGTGTCTATTGACTATTGTGTTGCACACTTTCTAAATGAGGAAGGAAAAATACTATCTCACATAGATTTTCAGAGAAAATTTGACATAACTATTGATTTTGTGACATATTCTGGCTGTAAACTTGCAATAAAGAAATTTCTGCGTAATAGCGGTTTCGAATTTTGTAATAACAATGTTGGCGTGCTTGCAGAAATTGTATGAAACAAATAAGGGTCGCAAATCATATTATGATGTATTAAACCAAAATGATGCAAAACCCAACTGCTGCTCAAAATGGGAAGATAAACTTCAAAGAAATATACCATGGCAGTCCTGTTTTCATCAACTAAGTAAAATTTATGACGTTAATATAAAATGGTTTCAGATGAGAATTATGCACAGAATAATTGGAACAAATGTGATCCTAAAGGAGATGGGTATGACCAACAATAATAAGTGCAGCTTTTGTCTAACTGCTAAAGACACCATACAACACATATTTTGGGAAAGTAAACACAGCCAACAGTTCTGGACACGCTTTTTGGTCCTACTGAAAGAGAAATGTACTTCCTGCTACAGATTAAGACTGTCTGAATGTTTAATATTATTTGGTATTGATGATAACATCAAAACGGAAAACGTTTTTGATTTGATTTTACTGCTGGCAAAGCAGTATCTATACAAATGCAAAATAGAAAAACAGCTTCCGAACATTGATAATACATTTAGGATTTTTTTTATACAGATACAAGATAGAGGAATACAATGCTAATATGAGCTGCTCATGTTCAAGTTTCTCTTCCAGGTGGGAGCCTTACAAACCTTTTTTGCAGGCTAATGATCTCATCTACCTCCCTTTTTCCTGTATGTTCATTCACTCCATGTTTATGACTTATGAAATGTTGGCTGTACCAATGCCGTATGTCCTCCGGTGCCCCATGTATGTATGTTTGTAGCAAAGATGTATTAAAAATGTCCAAAAAAATAAATAAAGTATAATAATTACTCAACATGATGATTGCGCCTGTCTTAATCAAACTAAAAGAACGAAAAGAATATGCAACAGCAGCTAGGTACAGTCTATTTTTGACTTTATATTGATTATAAAATATAATAATTTGACAACTGCATAGACACAACCCCGTCACCACCACTCAACACCTCTCCTGGAAAAACTGCACTGGCTGCCCATTTCAGAACGTATTAAGTATAAAGTCGCTTGTATGTGTCTCAGTGCTATAAATCGTTCTGGTCCTGCTTACCTCTCTGAACTGCTGCATGTCTACACTCCGTCTCGTACACTACGCTCTTCTTCTGACACCCGCATGCTGGAAATCCAACAATACAAACGCAAGACTCATGGCTTTCGCACCTTCTCTTGCTTTGGACCCCACATTTGGAATTCATTCCCACAAGACCTTAGACACTGCTCAACCCTGTCATCGTTTAAAGCCAAACTGAAAACCTTCCTCTTCTCACAGTATTTCCATCCTAACTAATATCAGTACCCAGTTTCTGCTACAGTCAGTGCGTGTGTGTGTGTGTGTGTGTGTGTGTGTGTGTGTGTGTGTGTGTGTGTGTGTGTGTGTGTGTGTAGTGCGTTAAAAATATATATATAATAATTAAAAAAAATATATAATAATAATAATACTTTATGTAAATTGTTTTGGTAGGACTATGATCTACATGTGTATAGAATATCATAATTATTTAGGTTAATATGTATCATGTGAGCGCTCAGGGCGTTGATGAGCGCATGATAAATGTTCATTATTATTATATAACCGTCATTGTTGAATTGACGTTCAAAACCAGTTCCCATTCCAGTCATTAAAAAAATGATATGAATGAATGAAAATTTATAGATGGCGCATAAAAATGTCTACGCAAAACCGTACGTGTTCGCAGCGCCAGATACACTCAGCTAGTGCATACATGTAAACTCTCATAGCTAACACTACCAAAAGACAGTCATACGTGTGTTTGCGCTTACAATAGTCTCTAGGGACAAGATTTTGCGCCTTAAAAATGCTTTAATTATTATAATTAATTATGCCGATAAAGTACAAACACTGACACAGACTGACCAGACTGGTATCCTTGTTTTCAGGGTCAAATATCTCTGTACCGACGACAGCGATGACAAAGACTTTGATTATGGTTACCCTGCTGCTGGTTGCCATAGCACTGATGACAGCGGAGGGAAAGGGGAAGGGCAGCGGCAGAGGACAACTGAAGAAACGACTGATGCGGCTGAAGTCGCAGGTCAACAACCTGGAACTGGAAATCCTGTGAGTGTATATAGTTACGTAAGATGTGGCTGGACACTCAACTGCTTGGTTTGCTCAGTGGCTATCGTTGCGTTCTTGCCTTGTTGGTCTGTTTGTTCTTTGGTTGGTCTGATAGTCCTGGAATGGATTCTTGGTTCAATGGGTCTATCTATCTATCTATCTATCTGTCTGTCTATCGATATTATTTTAGTTGATCTGTTGCATTATTGATGATTTCATATTTTCAAACGGAAGTGAAGGTAATATTAGTGTAGCCCCAATATTGTGGCCAGAAACGCGTAAGTGACGATGAATGCTTATTTTCACAGCAAACGGAAGTTAAGAATACAGCTGTTTTCACTGTGCCTCGCGTAGAGGACTGCAGAAAACGGAAGTTGAAAATACAGCTGTTTATAACTGTGCCTCGTGTAGCGGACTGCAGGAAACGGAAGTTGAAAATACAGCTGTTTTCACGGTGACTCGCGTAGCGGACTGCAGGAAACGGAAGTTGAAAATACAGCTGTTTTCACAGTGCCTCGCGTAGGCTGCAGGAAACGAAAGTTGAAAATACAGCTGTTTTTACTGTGCCTCGCGTAGGCTGCAGGAAACGGAAGTTGAAAATACAGCTGTTTTCACTGTGACTCGCGTAGCGGACTGCAGGAAACGGAAGTTGAAAATACAGCTGTTTTCACTGTGCCTCGCGTAGCGGACTGCAGGAAACGGAAGTTGAAAATACAGCTGTTTTCACTGTCACTCGCGTAGCGGACTGCAGGAAACGGATGTTGAAAATACAGCTGTTTTCACTGTCACTCGCGTAGGCCATGCAAAATGGAAACGGAAAATACAACTCTTTTTGCTATTCCAGTGTTAATATTCATCGAAACGTTTCATGCAAAAACGATTAGTAATAGGCAATTAATGGAATGGGTCCGTTTACTTGTATATATTTGTTTTGTTTATTTTTGTTGTTGTTGTTGTTGTTAGAGAGTGAGAGAGAGAGTGTGTGTGTGTGTGTGTGTGTTAGAGAGAGAGAGAGAGTGTGTGTGTGTGTGTGTGTGTGTCGTTTTTGTTTTTTTGATTGATTTTTGGTTATTGTTTGTTTTGGTTACTGTTTTCGTTTTGTTTTGTTTGTGTGTTGTGGTTTCGCTGGGTTTATTTTGTTTGTGTTTGTTTTGTTTGTTTGTTTCGTTTCGTTTTTGTTTCTTCGTTGTTGTTGTTGTTTTGTTTAGTTTTGTTTTACACATTAGCCCTGATATAAGCTTTGGTGGTTGACTGGGCTCAAAACACCAACTAACTAACTAATTTTGTTTAGTTTTAATTGTTGTTGTTTTTGTCGTTGATTTTTCCGAGTGTGTGATTCTTATTAAAATATTAAGTAGAGTAGCAAAGTTGATTAGGATTAATCCATCTCTGCTTTAACAGATTTTAACTCTATATCATGATTATTTTTTCTTCACAGTAACCTACCTTCGAAAAACCTACCATGAAACCCGACCCAGTACTCGATGCAAATGTCCAGGAAGTGTTGCAAAAAATGGCCGGGCATTGACTTTCTTTGAGTGCTCTATGGGACAATGCAAATTTGCCAGTCAAATTCAGGGCCTTATGTCCTTGTACAGAGACATTGCCATTTCCCTGGTGCGTCCAGCTGCATCAATGTTTCCAGACCGGCTCTTGTCAGTCCTTCTGCTCGCAAACTTTCCTTCCAGCACTCTTTATAACCATTAAAAAATTTTTTATCCTTTGAAGCTGGTTTCCTGTGCACAAACCAGCACTACACGCCATCTATGGATGAATCTTTTGCGTGTTTCTGCAGAGGACTTGGGTGCCAGCCCAGCCCCTGGGACCCGCCGTCCACCTCTCAGACCCTCGAAGCGCAGGTGAACGCCTACCAACAACGAGTGGACGACCTGCAAACAGAGAGAGATGCCTGCCTCGCCAGAACCACCCAGGTGCCTCCGACAACAGGGACGTTGCCGTGCTAGGTAGCTTCAGCGCGGGAAGAAGCACTGCTCTGTTTAAATACATCTACAGTTTGGAATCTCTCTCCTTGCCGCCCTTTCCCCCCATCACCACCACCACACCCCACACCCCGACCCCTGCCCAGCACCGCTTACCTGCTGTTCTGTTTAAATACGTCTATAAGTTGGAATCTCTCCCTTGCCGCCACCCACCCAGGCTCTTACTTACAACCTCCCTGCCGGGAAAGAAAATAGTGAACATAGCCTACATGACTTCCTCCTATTCATGAGCTCATTAAAGAAGCATTATGTTTATGTTGTTCCTGCCTGCGTGTTATGAATTAATATTTTTGAAACTCAGTTTTTCTCCGGGGAGGTATGGTGGGTCCAAATACCTGTGCGTTGAAAGATTTTGCCAGACTGAAGGCATAAAAACTGAACGTTGAATTTGGTTTGTTTGTTTGTTTGTTTATTTATTTTAATTTTATTGGGGGGGGGGGGGGGGTGGGGGGGGGGGGGGTTTTCCCCCTGTCAAGCAGGAAAAAAAATCTCCAACCAGTCTGGTTATCAAGTGAAGCATAGAGATGCAATGAACCATGACCTGAGCCATTATTTATTTTGGCAAAGAATAAATATTTGTGACTTACTTGAAATGATTAAACTTTATCGTTGAATACAAAAGAAGTTGTGAGTGTTTGTGTGACGTTATCGGATGTGCATTTCTTTGATACTGCTCTTGATCGATTGATTTTTCACATTTCACTCCCAGTCAACCGTAAAGGTCATATCACGGCGTAAGACACAGTTTCGCTAGTCATCGCCTGATTCATCGCTCATGTCATTTATCACTTTATGATTGAAGAGTGATAAGAAGAAAGAAAACAAAACATTTGAATGAACTTGAAAAGACCCCAATGGGTGAAGCAGGCAAGTATTATATCCTAACTGTTCCATGCTTAAAGGACCAAATTCACCTTTGATAGCTGTGTAGTTTCAACAAAGGAAGCCTTCATTTATTTTCGCCACAGAACCTTCCTTACCAGACCCAGTGCTCAACGCAAATGTCAAGGAAGTGTTCCAAAACGAGCATTAATAGACGCTCTTCGGAAATCCAGGGGACTGCACTCGGTAAGAGCCTTCGGGCATGGACCTGTATATATAGGCCCATGCCTGCGGGTGTAGCGCAGAGCAGGCACGCTTTTGTTGGGGGTACAGTGAGCACGTGGGAAGATGACGGATACCCGTAAACAAACGGCAGAGAAGCAGAAATGCCGATCAAATACTGCTCGCGGGGAACGTGCAGATCGGATAGTAGGTTCCCCTAGCTGGTAGTCTAGTATAAATTATAATAGGTCCATGCCTGAAGATCTCAAAGTGTCGCAGATCGGCTCTTCTCCGCTGCCACCTCCATTCAGGGGACTTCACTCTCCCGGAGTAAGAAAACACTGTCAAATTATCTTATTTCCGGAAATCGTCTATTGACTTCCCGTGACAGTACCGTGGGTGAGCCTATACGGGTCTTAACTGAATGATGCAAATTTGCATTAACAGTGGGAATTCAGCCCGAATCAGTCGCTTAGTAGTACAAAGCGTCGCCGCCAAATGAATGACCTATAATTATGGACTGTTAAAGATCTCCACCTGCGCGTTAAGAATGTCACTTATCAGTCCCTTAATCACACTAACAATTAAACAATTAAACCGATTAGCACCTTATTCCCTACCAAAATGTATGTCCAATATTAATCTTCACCGCCCTGCTGCGGGCTACCGCGGACGCAGAAATTAAGGTCATTTTCCTGGTATTCAAAGCTATTAAAGCTTGTGTATTTGGGGCCTGTAGAGATCAGAATGTGGCCTTGCGTGCTTCGCTTGCTGTCATAATTCACGATAAAGTCACTATCCCAAACTTTGCATTTAAGTTGACTGAAACTGATGCTGTAGACGAGATCGTATTCAAAAGGTTGTTATTTTAGATATGCTACAAACAGCTGATCAGACGCCGACTAAACGGCGTTTTCCTAATTAGAAGATCAACTCGACCCGGCAATCCAAAATGTCAGACAACCCTTTCCAAACATTATCGTTTAACAAGGAATAATGCAGAGTATTCCACTGAGTGATGACCTCCGCAGCGGAAACGCCGCGCGGATTTGAAAAAACTAGAGTGAAATTAACAACCAGCGTGACGTGAAATTGACATCACCGCACGCGCTCCTCGTTCGCACGTGCAACACCTGTGCGACATGTCCGGGCAAAATCAAACAGCCGCCCGCGTGGTCAAATCAGTTGCAAATTGGCTCGCCAGGCCATAGCGGTTCCGAATCGGTCAAGATAAGCGGGGCAAGCTTTCCGCTGGAAATCACGTCGGACTGTTGGTTTGGCCAGCACTGATAAGTCGACTTGTTGACACTTCTTATTACTCCTTGATGGGTTTGGCCAAAGGTGGGCGGCGGCGGGGGGGAGACAGTTATGCATTTGTTGTATCCGTTCTGCGGGGCCATCAGGCAACAGACTAGCTTTCATCAAAGCGCTGCGTGCATGCATGCATGGTGCGGGGTGTGTGCTATCGACCCCGTTTTCGGGGTGATAACGTGCGGCGCTGCAGTCGCTCGGAGAACCGGGCCATTTCAGTTTAGTCGTAAATCATGTGCTAATGAAAAAGACAGCAACGCAACGCAACGCAATGATTCTAACAGTACAGTTTTATTATCTCTTGCGCAGAGAAATGTTCCTTCTCGTTCGTGACTCACATGCAGTTTTTCAATACATATTGCAATGAAGCTTTCGATAATTCAATAAAATATGGAGCTGAGTAGACGATTTAAACACACACACACACACACACGCGCGCGCGCCCACCAAAACACGCACGCACACACACACAAAGGCCACATACAAACACATACACATGAACACACGACGACACAACACACACACACAACACACACACACAGCACACACACACACACACACACGCACCACCCACTCTCTCTCTCTCTCTCCTCTCTCTCTCTCTCTCTCTCTCTCTCTCTCTCTCTCTCTCTCTCTCTCTCTCTCTCTCTCACACACACACACACATACACACACACAAAGAAGTTTACTTTCTGGCTCACCAGTCATTTAAGACATTCAGTAGACATTAAAATAAACTAATAAGTAAAACATGGAGCGAAAAGCTAGTACACATCATGTTTAACGCACACACGCGCGCGCGCTCCTGTGTGTGTGTGTGTGTGTGTGTGTGTGTGTGTGTGTGTGTGTGTGTGTGTGTGTGTGTGTGTGTGTGTGTGTGGTGTGTGAGTGTGTGTGTGTGTGTGTGTGTTGTGTGTGTGTGTGTGTGTGTGTGTGCGTGCGTGCGTACGTGCGAGCGTGTGTGTGTGTGTGTGGTGTGTGTGTGGTGTGTGTGTGTGTGTGTGTGTGTGTGTGTGTGTGTGAGTGAGTGTCTGTCCTGTGTTGATTGTGTGATTGTGTGTGTGTGTGTGAGATGAGAGAGAGAGAGAGAGAGAGAGGGAGAGAGATGTTATCATAGGTTCTCGTCAGAAAAAGGTGTTTTAGAGATAGAGAGAGAGAGAGAGAGAGAGAAGGGAGTCAAATGGAGGAGAGATTCCTAACACCCAAGCAATTGCGGAGGTTCACCAAACACCATTTAAAAAACAGAAACGAAAAAAACGATCCGAGAGAAAGACAGAAAGAGAATGGTGGGGCTGTTGAGGTGGGGGTGGGGGGTGTGGTGGGGGCAGGGCAGGGCAGGGCAGAGCAGGGCAGGGCAGGGCAGGGCAGGGCAGGGGGCAGTCACAGTGGGAGGGGTCAAGGGGCGACTGAGAGGATGAGGTGAGAGCTTTCAATTTTTGACACCAGGACGTGAGAGAATCCGTGTTAAAACACCTACCCCCCCCCCCCCTGCCAGTCCCAAGCCCCACCCCTAAAAAAACTACCTTGCTTTTTTACAGGAGAAATATCCTTTATCGCGCTCCCCCCTCTTCCCCCACCCCACCCCCCCCCCCCCACCCCCCTCCATACAAGTGAAGGGTATTAGTGCTTTATCTCTTTATATTTGTTTTGATCAGCTCCAGCCCTTTTCAGACTTGACACGGGGACTTGGCGGTTGACAGTTCCCCTCCCCCTCAGCCCCGTGTTTCGTCCAAGCAGTTGTTTTTGTGCTTTGTTTTTTTCTCTCCCTCACTTCCTGTGGTGGGGAAAACTTGCAGGGCAAACAATGGCTTAAGACACCGCGGAGTGAAGTATACATCACCATTGGCCATTCTCTTGTACGGTACTAGGTAAAGCCTGTATTTTAGTTACAGAGATAAGTAAAGCTGCAACTGTTGATGTCGGTTCAAAGTGCTGTTTTCAAAACTAGTGATCGTGATATGAAAGAAGAAGAAGAAGAAGAAACGGGAGTGGCGTGTGTGTGTGTGTGTGTGTGTGTGTGTGTGTGTGTGTGTGTGTGTGTGTGTGTGTGTGTGTGTGTGTGTGTGTGTGTGTGTGTGTGTGTGTCTACGTGTATATAGATGTGTGTGATCCGGATAGCCCATCCTTGGTTCTGTAAATAATCTGCTGCTACCTGTTTTATATATGTTTGATTTTGAAATAGAAGTATTGAACAGGTATACATTTCGGACCGATATGCACACACACACACACACACACACCACACACACACACACACACACACGCACGCACGCACGCACGCACGCACGCACGCACGCACGGTACAGCAGCCAGCCCACGCACGCACGCACGCACGCAGCATGCACGCACGCACGCACGCACCACACACACACACACACACACACACACACACACACACACACTCATAGACAGATAGATAGATAGATAGATAGATAGATAGATAGATAGATAGATGGACACACACAATTGAAAACAACAATAACAAAACATAACCCCACACACACACACACACACACACACACACACACACACACGCACACACACACAAAACCCCAACATGAACAACAAAATAAAAAATATTTTTTTAACCTCCCTGACTTAAATCAAAGACAAAAAGGATCCAGTGGCAAGTTAGGAGCGTGACTGCATGCAGGCAGTGATAATGTGCGTGTCACACACACTCCGGTTTCATCGTGCCAGACTTTCCACTGTCTGTTCCCCCGCATTTTCCGACTTCGGTCCATCTACATGTAACGACCTTCCCCTTCCTGTCCCAAAGAAACCATTTCCGGACCGCTCTTTCAAATCCAACCTCAAGACATTTCTTTTTCCAAAGCAATAGACCCGCCCTGTTTTCTCCTCTCTCGCTGCTGCTTTCCTCCGTCGCAAGCCGATGACCATTATCTGTTTAGGTTAGGCTTGTAAATTGTGTACAGTCATAATGATGATTTATTTATATTGTGGCTGTGCCAATTCCATCCACAGTATGGGGTGGTCACTGGAGCCTGTGTGGGCTTAGAATGTCTTTTTCCAGACAAGATTTTGCGCTTTAAGAACGAACGAATGAATGAATGAATGAATGAATGAAAATTTATATATGGTTTGTAAATTGTGTACAGTCATAATGATGATTTATTTATATTGTGGCTGTGCCAATTCCATGCACAGTATGGGGTGGTCACTGGAGCCTGTGTGGGCTTAGAATGTCTTTTTCCAGACAAGATTTTGCGCTTTAAGAACGAACGAATGAATGAATGAATGAAAATTTATATATGGTTTGTAAATTGTGTACAGTCATAATGATGATTTATTTATATTGTGGCTGTGCCAATTCCATCCACAGTATGGGGTGGTCACTGGAGCCTGTGGGGGATTAGAATGTCTTTTTCCAGACAAGATTTTGCGCTTTAAGAACGAACGAATGAATGAATGAATGAAAATTTATATATGGTGCGTATTCACTCGAAAGCTGAAACTACCAAAAGACATTCATACCATTGAAGTACAAACAGCCCGTAAACATCCACCCCTTCCCGAAAGTGCAAGTATACACAGTAGTTAAATGTAGAGTTTTTGTGTGTTGTATTTTGTTTGTTTGTTTTTTGTTTGTTTGTTTGTTTTTTGTTTGTTTGTTTGTTTTAATAAAACCGCAAAACAAAACACACAAAAAAAGCAACATACAAAACAAAACTAAAAACACAAAACAGCAACAACAAGAACAAAACAGTCAGTATTTATGGCAAAGTATTCAACTTCACACACACACACACACACACACACACACACACACACACACACACACACACACACACACACACACACACACACACACACACACACACACACACACACACAGAGTCGCATCTACTATCCTGCCAGGTAAAGAGGTGAGAATAGCCTATTTCGATTATTCATTAGTATTATGCGCTCCCTCTAATTCCAAAGGAGGCGACCGGAAGGGCTTGTTTCCTGACGAAGGACTAATGATCAGCCGACGTCACTAAATAAGCATGCATCGAGTATTCCAGCTAGTGTGGTTAGGACGTTAAGTCACTAAGCTGATTAATTTTGCGTCCGGCCAGACAAAGGTTGAACGAACACAGCGAAAGTTGTTGACTTGAGGTGTTAGAGGGTGGATGGACAGAGCTCGGCAAACTGAGTGGACAAACGGTTTAAGCCGTTAAAGTGTCGTCTTTGGTCAGCTCGGATCGCAGTTGGCAAAGCGCTTAGTCCGGTTCTGTTTGTCGCAAAAGGATGGCCAGTCACTCAAAGTGTTTGTCTATGCAGGTCCTCGGGTACGATCAAAGAAACGGTTTATGTACTCATCATGCATGGCCGACCTATAACCTTCCATATAGGTTTGCATGGAAGGTGTTGAAACTGCGTGAGTCTCTCTCTCTCTCTCTCTCTCTCTCTCTCTCTCTCTCTCTCTCTCTCTCTCTCTCTCTCTCTCTCTCTCTCTCTCTCTCTCTCTCTCTCTCATGCTCGAAAACTGTTTTTTCATGCACATATCCAACCAGTCATTGACTATGCTTCAACACTCTGGGACTCTGCTAGTGCAAACACATTAAAACCTCTTGTTAGTATTCACAAGCGAGCCCTTAAATTAACCCTTCTAAAATCCACATCTTTGACAGCTCACGACTATAAACTTTTAGATGTTCTTCCGCTAAAATTAAAATTAGAATTTAATAAAGGCATTATTATGCATAAAATAGTATCTGGTTATGCACCATCAAATCTAAAATTAAACTTTCATTCAAATCAGAACAGACATTCACACAAACTCGTAGTACACCGTCCTAGATTAGATTTATTTAAATGTAGCTTGATGTATTCCGGGGGAAACCTATGGAACAATTTACCATTA
>JABMCL010001228.1:1170000-1192500 GCA_018857735.1 Alviniconcha marisindica
TGTAATACAAGCAGTGATTCATATTGTGCTCCCCTCTTGATTCCATTACATTTACCGGCCTCCTTATTTGTAATTTTCTAATCTTTACTCTGTAATACAAGCAGTGATTCATATTGTGCTCCCCTCTTGATTCCGTGACATTTACCGGCCTTCTTATTTGTAATTTTCTAATCTTTGCTCTGTAATACAAGCTGTGATTCATATTGTGCTCCCCTCTTCAGTACATTATATTTTTGCAGTTTTGTAACCGTCATTCTATAGGTGACACAAGTTGTGAATCACAGTGTTCCACTCGTTATTACGTTACATTATCGGCGTTTCTCTGTTCGTATTTGTAATTTTCTGATTGTTACTCTGCCTGTTTTGCAAGTCGTGATTCATTAAGTCTTGCACTCAGTTGCATCTAGCATTCAGAAGTTTCCTCCATTGCATATTGTTAGGAAATGTGAAGTAAAAAAAATAAAAATGTCTGCAATGTGGTTCATGTTTGGAAAAAAATAAAAATAAATGTGCATAGCAAATTTTTTCTTACTTTAAAAACAAAAATCCTGACACGCAGGTTAAAAACAGCAACAACAAAGGATCGGGCAGTTTTGTTTTCTCTCAACACTGCTGCTGATTTCATGGTGAAGTTTTTCTTATTTCTCTCTCTGTATATTCCATTTGACATGTATTTTTCACACTCATTAATGTATAACTAGTAGCGCTTCGCTCCACATCGATCACCAGTCGCCGTAATGAAAAATCAATGGGTCAACACTCCGCACATCCTCACTTTAGACCTGTGGGCTTCCCGCCGTCCCGAGCGCCGTTGGGTGACTGGTCGCACGTGCGACTGACCGACCGGTCGGAGTGTGCACAGTCTCTGGCGGGGTGGTGCTGATTCGGTCGCAACGCCCGCCGTCAGCTCCGGCCGTCACCTGGTGGACCCGACGAGCCACCAGGAATTTCTACCCGTCCACCTCTCATCTTTGGCCACGCCCCCTTTAAAAAAAAGTTTACCCAGCCCCTATACCCTCTCTCTCTCTCTCTCTCTCGATCCATGTCCGCCCTCACCTCACCCCCCCCCCCACCCCACCCACCCACGCACCCACCCCTTCCTTCTCTCTGTCCTCTTCCCCTTCACCAGCCCACCCTGTCCGTGTCGGTCGGTATTAATTCTGCTACCCCACCCTCGTTCCTCGTGTGTATGCGCACTGTTTATTTGAAGCGTTTGCAGGTATGGCATTGTCTCTCCTCCCCCATTCCCCTTTATCGCCACCACAACCGCCCCGCCCTCGCATCCTACCCCCCCCCACCCCCCCCCCACCCCCCACCCCACACACACACACACACCCTCCACCGACCCATTCCTAACGGTGTTGCAAATCCTTCCGTCACTGCTTTTCACTTTAGATGCCTCTTCCCTCGATATGATTTTGCTATGAATCTCCCCCTTACCCACACCGCCAGTCCGGGTATTGGCGATTGATCGGGAGTGTGATAAAATGATCTTGTGAATATTGGCGCCGTCTCTCTCACACACAGCGGGGCTAATGCTCATGCAGACTTCTATTCGCAGAGGATTTACAAAGCTTTCAGACAGGTCAAGTGAATGTGTTCGTTTCGAACGTCGCAGTCAATGATAGATTATGAACTGTACCCACGTAGTGGAGCTCTTCGAAAATGACAAGGTCTGCGTGAGAAACCAGCCTGAAGGCTGAAAGGCTGGAACTGGTTTAAAAACAGCGACATACCTTTTTTTTAAATATAGCCTGTGTAATACGTTTTGTCTCATCGCGTCACAGCAGAAAATGAAGCTCTTGTTCTTTGCTTAATCTCGACTGTTTTTGACAATGTTGTGCGACCTAAATTCTATGTGACCGTCGGAATCGAAAGGCGGAGATACTGGCAGTCAAACAAGACACTGCGCAGAAAGAAAAAGACAAATGACGCTGCACTGAAAAATGCCTTCGATATATCTTGTAAGCTAAGAGTGGAATGATCGCAGTCAGTGAGCATGTCAACGAAAGCAGAAAAATCGTCATCGGCCACCACGGCTGCTGACAAACCGGAAACCAAGTCCAAAATCGACCCGAGGTAGGTTCTTATGTATAACAATGCGAGGAATGAGACAAAGATGAGTCCATTGACTGATGAGTTGATTGAATGTTCGATCAGCTGATTGATTGATTGAATTGTGATTCATCGACTGATTCGCTCGTTATATTAACGCAATTTCCGGTCTCTGTCTGTCTGTCTGTCTGTCTGTCTGTCTCTGTCTCTGTCTCTGTCTCTGTCTCTCTCTCTCTCTCTCTTGGAATTTTAAGCCTACCCGAAAAGATCACTTGCAATAATGGAGTATTTATGTATAAAGTTCCTAATAATACTTCCCCAAACTACCTGACACAACCCTTCATTAGTCACCAGTCCCACTACACTAACTCCAGGTATAACCTCTACGTGCCAAGGCCAAGGCTTGACTTGTTTAAAAGTAGCATATCCTTCGCTGGAGCGTCCCTCTGGAACTCCCTACCTCAAAACATAGAATCCTGTATTCTCTTCCTTGTTTCAAACGTAATCTGCACAAATATGTGTCTGAGAATAACCTTTCGTCAAATTGGACCGATTTGTTTGAATCACATGTTTGCCTAAAAATGTGATTGTTGTGTACATGTATGTCCATGAAAGAAATTTAATTCCGATGTTTCGGCACATTTGTAGGAACTCTGTGAAACTGCATTAATCATTCGTGCTTATAATATCTGTTTTTGGTATAGTCGTGCTTATTTGTGTGTGTAGTATAGCAAGGACTGGCAGTTAAATAGGTCCAAATGGACCTAATGCTACTATCCTTGTGTAATAAAGTTTTCGAGTTTGAGTTCTCTCTCTCTCTCTCTCTCTCTCTCTCTCTCTCTCTCTCTCTCTCTCTCTCTCTCTCTCTCTCTCTCTCTCTCTCTCTGACTGTCTGTCTGTCTGTCTATCTGTCTGTCTGTCTCTGTGTGTGCCTCTCTCTGTCTCTCTCTGTCTCTGTCTCTGTCAGTCTGTCTGTCTCTCTCTCTCTCTCTCTCTCTGTCTCTCTCTCTCTCTCTCTCTCTCTCTCTCTCTCTCTCTCTCTCTCTCTCTCTCTCTCTCTCTCTCTCTCTCACCAACTCACCCCTATGGCTCTGTTATTTTGGTTTTCGTTTTTTAAAAATGGATTTCTCGGGCATTAAATTTCATATTTTTTAAACTTTAATGCTATTACGTTACATAACGTATTGCCTTTCAAAAGGGTTTTCTGTCCGGGTTTTGGCTATCCGCCATTTCCCGCATTTCAAACACGGCTGAATCTTTGGAGAGAGAGAGAGAGAGAGAGAGAGAGAGAGAGAGAGAGAGAGAGAGAGAGAGAGAGAGAGAGAGAGAGAGAGAGAGAGAGAGAGAGAGAGCTGTGTCTATTTTGTATTCATTTCTATCAATAGAACCCTTGATACTTCCTGGCATCACTTTCCCTTTGAAGAAATCTAAGAACAGTGTTTCCGGCCCACCACCGCCACCTACAGTTTAGGATCTCGACCCCTGCCAGTACCTCTTAGGAGACAACTCGACCTTAAGTACAGCGATGATGATGATGATGATGATGAAGTGATGCTTTATGTCCTCAGATGTCAGTTGACATATTAGGGACAAGTTGTGACCAATGCCGAAGCACGGTGCAATAAATCTTTACGTCCACGGAAACCAGAAGGCTCGTTAGGACGGACAGTCCAGGACGTCCACCTCGACTCTCACACAGCTCCTGAACTATGAAGTACAACGAACTAGGGCCGTACTAATATAAGCAATCTTGTTTGTTGCACGGCCCAACTGTTCTGCTATTAGTGTATTGTATATTAAATAAATTACGTTTAAACCAAGTTTAACGACATCGTACTCCACATGACAACCTAGGCACGTGAAACAGACACACTTTTTCGATCGGGAAACAGCTAGGGACTGCAGCGGAAGTAGGAAAGGAAAGGAAAGGAAAGGAAATTGTTGTTTTTTAACACCCAGTCTGCCATTACGGTTATATCAGTGGATGGTTATATCGGGCCGATTTCGGAATTAAGCGTTATCTGTTCCGTGATGGCAAATCTTTTACACACATCAGTAATTTTGCCGCGGAGCCCACGGCATGAAAAACTATTTGCTGAATGAATTACTGCTTTAATTTATTAGTTATAAACGAATGAATATATGAATAAGGAGATAATTAAATGTTTAGTTTTCATTGCAATAAGGAAAAAAAATTGTAATTCATTAATGTATAAATAAAAGAATGCAAAAAATAAATAAATGGTAAAACAAAATAAATAGATAAATAAGTAAATAAACAATTAAATGAAGAAGAAGAAAAAAAATGGATGGCTCAGTCAATAACAAAAACATTGTGAGAAAAAGAGAAAAAAATCCATATTTAACTATGCATCATTATACCGAAAAAGAGCAAAGAAACTCGAATAAAATTAAATGTCAACAAAAATAATATTGAGAGAGAGAGAGAGAGAGAGAGAGAGAGAGAGAGAGAGAGAGAGAGAGAGAGAGAGAGAGAGAGAGAGAGAGAGATTTCTGCCAATGAATATTGTTATGGAAGTCATAAATAAATGAACTCCACTTCATCAAAATTTGAGCAATCTGCGAGTGCATCGTTGACCTCCCCTAAAAAATATTTAAAAAAATAAAAAAAATACTCTGACTCTCTCTTCATCACGTACATTGCTTCATGTTTGAAAAAGGTTCGGGAGGGGGACTGGGGGGAGGTGGGGATGAAGTTGAATGAATGGCTGAAAAGTCAGAAATTTAAAAGGCAGAATTTCCAACAGCAGGCTATATGCAAAGTTATAATTATTCTGACCTGCTCCACGTTAAACACAGAAATCTTCGACCTCTCTGACTCTGGACTCTCAGAGATGTGGTCTTTATTTCGATGACCAAGATAGGCTACCCCATTGCCAGGTTCGTAGCAGGTGTGATGCGTGTCAAGAGTACTATATGATTATAGAAATATAGGAATCGGATGATGTCTTATTGTGAAAAATTATTAATAGTGGCAGGCAATCTTGTTCAACATCACAAAGTATATGTGCAAGAAAAGCACGAGAATATAAAGAGCACATTTTCTTAGAGGACAACAAATGACTGGTCGGAACTGCTGGTTACACACAGCATTTATAGATAAAAAAAGAAGAAGTTTTAAGTCAGAGTAATATACTTTTATCAACAGTTGCGTCTGACGGAAAATTATAGCCACGCCCAAAAAGAGTATTACTGACTCATTCAATGCCCATGAATAAACATCTGCAACAGTTTCGTTCACAGCTTGATGGAGCTCTTGTCGAAACAGCTTAGCACCGGCACAATTCCAGAAAATGTGATAATGCATGCTTTCTCGTTGGGAGACTTTCTTCAGACGGTGTAGCCAGTTTTCGTCTTTCGTACGGTGTCCACCTTCGGCAGTTTGAAGACTCTGATCGTGTATGCCGGGTTACTTTGCTGTTTCCGTAATCCACAGAACTCTGACATGGACTACAGGATCTTTGACGTACCGCGTATGTGATCTCTTTGCATGCGTATATATATATATATATATATATATATATATATATATATATTATATATATATATATATATATATACAACACGGGGAAGCTCGGTTCATAGTCCCATAGCAAACATGGTGCTTAACGTCCAGAGAAATTATAGGGCTTATTAGGGACGGAGAGAAGGGGGAAAGGGGGTAAGGGGGTTGGGGAACAGTGGTTAGTCTCATCCCAAGGACTCGCTGTACATAACCCACTGAAACATTCTCTTGATGAAGATAGACGGAATCTCAGCACCCGTAATACAGAAAGTGACCACGAAATCCGTAATGGGTCAATGGTCCTTTCCATCACAATAACAATTGTAGAAGTAAAATCAGTGCTTAAGAGACTTATTTACCCCGAGTTGCAGCACGAAATCCTCGTGTTTGTTTGGAACCCAGACCTGTGGTTTGGGATTTCAAGAAGTGTATAAGAACCGTCCACAACTTTAAAATGTCATCCTGTTCAGAACGATGAGTGCCATCAATCTCAATCACAAAAGCGAAGTTTGCGCAGAAAATATATCCTTAATAATGTGTCACTACAATTTGTCGCCACACTCCAAACGCCGTAGAAGCAGCAGAGAGGTTCACACCACGATGCGTTTACAGCACAACAATTTGTCGCATTCATACTGCGGTAACCGTACAGGGGAAGACACACTGCCTTGTATATTCCCTGCTTGGCACCACATTCTTTTGCCCATTCTTTTAATGCACTAGCTGCGAGAACAGCATAGGTTTACGTCACTCCGTACTATCCATTGCGCACAGCACCACAGTTTGTCACGACTCACAATCACAGTTCACTCACTCTTTACTATCCATTGCACACAGCCACAGTTTGTCACGACTCACAATCAGCAGTTCACATCACTCTTTACTATCCATTCAACACAGTTTGTCACGACTCACAATCAGCAGTTCACATCACTCTTTACTATCCATTACACAGTCAGTTTGTCACGACTCACAATCAGCAGTTCACATCACTCTTTACTATCCATTGCACAACAGTTTGTCACGACTCACAATCAACAGTTCACACCACTCTTTACTATCCATTGCACTCAGCTTGTCACGACTCACAATCAACAGTTCACATCACTCTTTACTATCCATTGCACTCAGCTTGTCACGACTCACAATCAGCAGTTCACATCACTCTTTACTATCCATTGCACACAGCTTGTCACGACTCACAATCAACAGTTCACATCACTCTTTACTATCCATTGCACTCAGCTTGTCACGACTCACAATCAACAGTTCACATTACTCTTTACTATCCATTTCTCATAGCACCACAGTTTGTCACGACTCACAATCAGCAGTTCACATCACTCTTTACTATCCATTTCAGACAGCACCACAGTTTGTCACGACTCACAATCAGCAGTTCACATCACTCTTTACTATCTATTGCACACAGCACCACAATTTGTCACGACTCACAATCAACACTGGCGGAGCGTCATGTGGATTCTGTGGGTACATCAAGGGTTCACACCACTCGTTTGGAGAAAACAACAACAAAATCCATTGCACAGCTAGCACACACAAAATTTGTCTCCACACTCCCAGCTCTCTCTGGTCCTTCCTGCAAGAGACCACAGAAAACTGCCCTAGACTTCCAAGAAACTGTTAGATTATATAGTGAAATGGGTGGTGGTGAGGGGGAAAAAAGGTGGGAGGCCAGTAAGTGTCGTGTGAACGGACTTCATTGACGAGAACCGAGATGAACGATTCGTGCAATGACTCCCTGCCTCTCCACACGCGCCTCTTGAAGATCGTGCAAGACTTCCAGACCCGGACTATAAGCTCCGCCCGAGGCCACGGTCCACGACCGTCGACCCTCAGTGAACCAGGGTACCTCAATGAACGCGGTTACTCAACGGTCCTGTAGCTTTATTGTGGTCTTTTGGGGGTGACGTGCTGTAGGAGGGCTAGCTATAGCTATAGTCCACCCGCCGTGTTTACCCGACAAAGGAGCAAATTGTCCGCACGATCTGTCCTAAACAATCTCACGAACGAGGCGCCGAGAGAGAGAGAGAGAGAGAGAGAGAGAGAGAGAGAGAGAGAGAGATTAAAAAATCATTAGCGTGTGTGCAGCAAACCCACTTAGAACTTCTCCATACGACCCGGCCCGCGAAAGGGGAGAACAAGGAATGAAGGCAAAATGAGTGTATCGATTTCTTTTTTGAGGAATATGAAGCTATCTGTTCTATCTATTTATCTGTCTGTCTGTCTGTCTGTCTGTCTGTCTGTCTGTCTGTCTGTCTATCTATCTATCTATCTATCTATCTATCTGTCTGTCTGTCTATCTATCTATCTATCTATCTAACGTATCTCTCAAATGTGGCACGCACACAGTCAGAGCTTACAAGTACTGTTGCTTTAATTTGTGTGTTTAATTTTTGGTGTCAAGCTATGCTCAAAGCAGCGACCTCTGACCTAGCTGGCCTCCTTATGAAAAGGCGTCGGTGCTTTTTGATGTGAGACTGGCACACAGAAGCCTCCAGTGAAAACAGCAAGATCGAACAGATTCACCCACCACACCCCCGTTTCAAAAGTGAAACAACTAACTCAATGATCATCAGTGAACAAACCTAAGCCGGCTGATGAAACCAAAGTAGCATAAAATTAAACACAAAAGAAAACAGAAGCAACACACACAACACAACACACACACACACACACACACACACACACACACACACACACACACACACACACACACACACACACACACACACACACACACACACACACACACACACACACACACACACACACACACACACACACACACACACACGCACACCACCACACGCACGCACGCCACCACGCACGCCACACGCACACACACACACACACACACACACCCACCACACACCACGCACGCACACACAGCACGCACGCACACACACACGCACACACACACACACACACACACACACACACACACACACACACACACACACACACACAGTGACGCGCGCTCGCACATTACCTCTGCAAATATAGCGGTGAGGTACGTACAGCTGACCTGTTGTAGGTCAAAGTATGCTTCTACCTTGGATGTCATTCCTTTTCATTCTTCACTCAATCCTGTTCAAACATAAACTGACCTATGCTGGAAACAGCGAATCAGACCTTTTACTTGCGTCTTTAGGAAACAAAGCATGCCCTGATGTGACTAACTGATAATCAAACTATCCTTCGGAAACTGTTTCGTTGTTTTAAACAAACCGCTAAAAATGCTATGCCTATTTTAAAGTTAAATCTTCCATGCGTTTCGCCTATACAGTGGGTCTGTTGACGCAGGTACTGTGGCAGAAGGTACTATAACAGAGAGTCAATGCGTTTGGTGAAGCCGACAGAGAACGTACTATATCTCTTTTATTCGATTGAGTCATTTCAGTTAATGCTTCGTTAATTTTCTGCAGCTGAAAGTTCAGCACCAAAATTCGGACAAATGCTACATTTATATGTTGGGCAACTTCAAAATGAATTTAGGCAATTTTATTCGCGTTAAATTCTTCTTAGCCTTGCTAGTACAACCGATGAAGGCTGTTAATAGCTGAAACTGTGTAGATAGTGCATAAATAGTCGTAATGACATTGAATTTTACTTTTCCTCGTCTTCTGATTTGATAGATCTACTGAATAATTATGTTGTAAAGAACTTGTCTAAAAATATTTCTGACGACTGTAAATAAGTTAGATGTAAATACTGAGATATGCTTATTGTTGCCTGTTTTTATTTTGGTTGTGGTTACTGTTGACTGTGTTGTTTGTTGATCGCTTCTTCTTCTTTTTCTTCTTCTTCTTTTTTTATATATTTTTTTTAAAATATATATATATAAATCTCTTGTCCAGAACTGTGGGCCTAGTTTTTACCTGTTAGTTGTGTTTGGAAATGGTGTAGAAGAATTATGTGTGATTCGTCCTGGGGTGACCATAGAATTAGCTGTTTCTTGGATTTTAACGTCCCGTCAACAACGGGACGTTAAAATCCAAGAAACAGCTAATTCCTGCCAATTACAACTCATGTAATAATGATGGTTACAGCAAACAACACAAAACCATTGATCATCATGGAGGTAAGAATGACAGTGATCATTACGAACAGTCATTCTCATGTTTATTTTCATTATAATTAATATCTCTATTTACTCGTCCTGATATCAACATTGGCAGACCGGGGAAGAAAAAAAAAATCAATCAGTCAGAACAATTTTCAAAGTAGTGCGCAGTTTAATAATATTCTTGGATTTTAACGTCCCGTCAATCACACAGCGTCATATTAGAACAAATCACACAATCAAATTCTTTTCACATCGGTTCTCAGCACAAGTGACGAAATCACAAACCAAATGCTGGCTCACAGGTCTGCGGTATAAAATACTGTCAAAAATGCATATTATTACTCATATATGCAATTCAGCACTCGTCTGAATTCAGGACGTCTGTTGGCGAGGCAGTCGGAAGAAATCTTGAGAGTTCGCGGTGTAGACTATCAAATACCTAGTGTTTTTTATATCTCGTTGAACGTTGGGTGTTTTGCCGTGTGATGTATGACGTTTAGGTGTTTTGCATTAGCCTTGCCAAACACGTCACTCTGGACCACCGGTCGACTGAATCTTAACACCGTGACAAATAGACATGTTTTCCTTTGGATTTAAGCGTTGCCAGGGTGTGGAGAAACTTGGCAAATAATAGGAACTCTGTTTGTCGGGTTTCGCTGGAGCGGATGTGGGCTGGCACTTGCTTAGGGAGTGTTGGTGACTGGTACACTTAGTCAAAGTTAATAATGACTATAATAATAATAAGCAGAAGTAGCTGCAGTCACAATGTGGAGTAGGCTGCATGCTTATGGATTAATTTACAAAGATTACTTAACATAAAAATGAATGCTGATGGAATGTCAGTGTTTATTTAATGCCATGTCAGTCGCGTTGGTCATACAGGGAGAACAAAAGGAACAAAGGAAAGACATAACGTAAAAATGAATACTGATGGAATGTCAGTGTTAATTTAATGCCATGTCAGTCGCGTTGGTCATACCAGGGAGAAGTAAAGAAACACAGGAAAGACGTAACATAAAAATTAATACTGATGGAATGTCAGTGTTTATTTAATGCCATGTCAGTCGCGTTGGTCATACCAGGGAGAACAAAAGGAACAAAGGAAAGACGTAACATAAAAATTAATACTGATGGAATGTCAGTGTTTATTTAATGCCATGTCAGTCGCGTTGGTCATACCAGGGAGAACAAAAGGAACAAAGGAAAGAAAGAAAGGGGGGGGGAGACTGTTAGTTTTTATTGCCATATCAACAAGACGAGATCACCAGTTCCGTCTGTAAAGTTGGAGCAGTCGACGGACAAAATAAAAGAGTTAGTCACCAAAGGTTGTCTGTAAAGTTTGGAGCAGTCAGACGGTACAATATATAATATAGAGTTAGTCACCAAAGGTTCCGTCTGTAAAGTTTGGAGCAGTCAGACGGTACAATATATAATATAGAGTTAGTCACCAAAGGTTGTCTGTAAAGTTTGGAGCAGTCAGACGGTACAATATATAATATAGAGTTAGTCACCAAAGGTTCCGTCTGTAAAGTTTGGAGCAGTCAGACGGTACAATATATCAGATAGAATTAGTCACCAAAGGTTGTCTGTAAAGTTTGGAGCAGTCAGACGGTACAATATATAATATAGAGTTAGTCACCAAAGGTTGTCTGTAAAGTTTGGAGCAGTCAGACGGTACAATATATAATATAGTGTCTACAATATACATACTGTATTTTTTATGCCACGTACTGTATTTTTTATTTCGACTTTCTAAATTCAGTCAACATACGTTCAAACCCCAGTTTCCGAATTCTTCCAGGGTACTGAGTCTACAGAGTCTACAATATAGAGTCTACAATATACATACTGTATTTTTATGCCACGTACTGTATTTTTTATTTCGGCTTTCTAAATTCAGTCAACATACGTTCAAACCCCAGTTTCCGAATTCTTCCAGGGTACTGAGTCTACAGAGTCTACAATATAGAGTCTACAATATACATACCGTATTTTTTATGCCACGTACTGTATTTTTTATTTCGACTTTCTAAATTTAGTCAACATACGTTCAAACCCCACTTTCCGAATTCTTCCAGGGTACTGAGTCTACAGAGTCTACAATATAGAGTCTACAATATACATACTGTATTTTTTATGCCACGTACTGTATTTTTTATTTCGACTTTCTAAATTCAGTCAACATACGTTCAAACCCCAGTTTCCGAATTCTTCCAGGGTACAGCGACGAGCGTCCTGAACGGTATATTAGACATGTACTTATTCAAGATTCAAGATTATTACCTCATCAGAGAAATTAAAAGGCGGCTGAACATTAACCACATCACATATTTTGTATTTTAAAACTCAAAGAACAGTTATTGAAAATACAAAAGTTACATAATAAACAAACTTCAGGAACTCTCTCCGCGCAAATACTACCTTCGAAGTTGGTTAGGCGTTAAAATAACAAACTCGGGCAGTGCACGCTAATGCAGTTAGCAAAGCCTGTGATGACTTATACCTGCCACTAAAGCCCTTAGTAAAATAATGTCACAGTAACAAAAAATAATAAAGGCAGAGTAAAAAGAGGTCTGGACGCCTTTTTCTTTTCTTTTCTTTTTTCTTTTTTTGTGTGTGTGTGTGTGTGTGTGTGTGTGTGTGTGTGTGTGTGTGTGTGTGTTTAATTTTTAATTCTGCGCTGGTTGTAGGTACGTGAGTTGGCTGTGTGTTAGTTAGTTGTGTGTGTGTGTGTGTGTGTGTGTGTGTGTGTGTGTGTGTGTGTGTGTGTGTGTGTTGTGTGTGTGTGTGTGTGTGTGTGTGTGTGTGTGTGTGTGTGTGTGTGTGTGTGTGTGTGTGTGTGTGTGTGTGTGTGTGTGATGTTTTTAATTGTTTTTAATAATGGGCTCTGTAAGCCAGAACCTAATTGGAGGAAAGGGCCGGGAAGTTGCACACGAGAACACAACGTGAAGCTCATGGAAAGCGAGTCTCTATTAACCTTACTAAGTTGGTTTGTCTCTTGGACTTTTTATACAAGGCTTTTCGTGCGAATTCCAGTGCATAATAATATATTATCTTGCGCATGCTTGTATTTTTTACCTCTTTCTTTGATTTATCTTCTTCTCTCTCTCTCTCTCCTCTCTCTCTCTCTCTCTCTCTCTCTCTCTCTCTCTCTCTTGGGGGGAGAGTGGTTTTTTTTTGTTTTTTGTTTTTTAAAGATCTCTCTTCTGATTCTTTTTTTTTCGTCCCTGTTCCCTCTCTCTGTCCCCGTCATTTACACCCTCCTATTTCTACGTCAGTTGCTAAACACAGACCGATCTTTTCGAGCTCTCTCCTTTACTCTTGTGTCTGGCTCGTATCAATCAGTCTTCCGTTTTGAAGGTCATCATGGCTGCACACACACACACACACACACACCACGCACGCACGCACGCACGCACGCACGCACGCACGCACGCACGCACGCACGCACGCACGCAGCACGCACAGCAACAACAAACAACAAACAACAACACACAACACAACACACACACACACACACACACACACACACACACACACACACACACACACACACACACACACACACACACACACACACACACACACACACACACACACACACACACACACACACACACACACACACACACACACACACACACACACAAATACTATTGAAAAAAAGAAGAAAGTCGAACATCCCCTGCAATGTCGTTGACTATAATCAACGTTACTGACAAGCTCAGTACAGCTGGACAGAATGCAACAACGAGACGACGAGGGTCTCGTACTGGGAATCACCACGAACAAGCACAGGGACTGCGTGCTTCGGGCTGGACCTTGGACCTCTTAGCCTAACGACGCAAAACGCACAGAAAGCGAAATGCATCAAAGCATAATTATTCGGTTCAGTACTGGGGAAGCCCCGGAATCCACACTATGACAAGCAGCGAAAGACGGAGAGAGAAAAAAAGAGAAAAAAAAAGGGGGGGGGGGGAGGAACAGGCAGAACTGCGGGACCTGACAAGTCCTGAATGAAAACCAACCAACCAACCAACCAACCAACCAAAAAACAAATCTGAAACAAGGATGACTCGACTGCTAGCGTTCTAAAACAAGATTCAAACACGTAAACAGTTAAAAGGAACGCTAATTTAATATGGCGATACAAAACACGTGTTTGGATCAAGTCTTGAACAGATCAAACGGAGGATTCTATGCTGAATGTAAGCCAGTTGAAAGACCCCAACAAACCGACAAAGAGGGAAAGTGCCCAAGATAGTTTTGGTATACGAGACCCTCAAGACGGAAAATTTTAGAAGACATAATTGTTGTTTAGAATGGCCAGCAGACTAACTTCTGAGCGAAAAATTAAAACAGCAAATCAAGTGATCTGTGATTGTGTGTGTGTGTGTGTGTGTGTGTGTGTGTGTGTGTGTGTGTGTGTTGTGTGTGTGTGCGTGCGTGCGTGCGTGCGTGCGTGCGTGCGTGCGTGCGTGCGTGCGTGTGTGTGTGTGTGTGTGTGTGTGCATCGCGTCACCGAAGACTCAAGGTAGGCCCCAACTGTAAAGCAAGGTACTACCATTCTCTGTCAATCCCGCAGTGCCGAAATACTAATGATGCTGAAGTCAAGCACGGCTACGATGAGAACCTAGAGCTACTGTTAAGTTCTATGTTGCTTTACGTACACAGAGACCGTACGGAATATCAGGAACCCCCGTCAGGACGTCCACCTCTTCTTTCACACAGCTATGTAGAGCTACTGAAACTACTGCTCTAGATATAAATTATTGCTGTCACTAGAAAGGACTAAGTAACCATCACAGGTGAGAAGTGGCTTAATTGCGTCTCCGAAAATCTAAACTGCGTGGCAGCCTGAGACACTACAATCGGGTACAAAACCGGAAGAGAGAGTCATAGAAAGGGGGCAAACTCCAAGCACTGGTTTACGACATCCTTCGTTCAACCACTGCCGTATTTAGTTACGCCATAGGTTCCAGAAAATTGTCAGCTAATGAGCATTTTTTGTTGGTGCTCAAACAGTAGTAAGTTTGTTACAAACAACTCAGATTATATGAGACGTTTACTTTATAACTGACCATGCCAGCTCAAATAAAACCAAAATTGTTTGAATCGAGACGGAACTCTTTTTTACCCGGGGTGGATGCGCCTCATGTTTACGTGCGTGCTTGGGCGCTAGGTTGCTTCTACAGTCATAATCATTAGTACCCGAACCTTTCGGAGGGCGCTGACCGCGTCGGTGGACAGCTGCGCGGAGATAAAGAGTGCCCCTTCAGTGGCGTAACCAAATCTGGCAGAGTTTGGAGGAAGGTGCCGGAAAGCGATGCTCGGAATGCGAGAAAGTGGTAGCTGTCGGCAACCTGCTGTAAAAGGACGTATGGGCTGTCAAAAGTTCGAGTTCAATGTTGCTTTACGTCCACAGAGACCGTACGGTACTATTAGGGACTAAGAGTCCAAGACGGCCACCTCGACTTTCACACAGCTCCTGAGGTGTGTGGGCTATCCCGAGCACTGTTTTGAGACACAAGTGAGGAAAGGCAGGGTAGGGAGCATAATAAATCATGGGCTTCTCCGGGCCCTTAGTGCCCATCTTGGGCTGACCCCAACCGTTGTCTTAAAACCACAGGAAAAGAGGACAACGTACGCTCGTTCCATGATAACGAGAAGAGTGGAAAGAAAGAATCAGCATGGACGCAAAACGATCATTGACCACATGACCATAGACACTATCATCGCGGTCGCGGTCGATCTTCTCGCGAGTTGTTCTGGCCTAGATCGGAGGAACATATAATATCATTATGCACACACACACACACATATAAGCACATTGTTTGTGGTGTGGGCAAGGCTGTAGTCCAAGCTAAATCGATGTTGATTTAATTGCCTCGTTAGCACAGAACTAAGTATCATACAGCAGTCCATGTCCGTCAGTATTAAATCATAAAGCTATGCTACTTTCTAATGTACAGTAATCATAAAGCTAAGCTACTTTCCAATGTACATTAATCATAAAGCTACGCTACATTCCAATGTACATTAACCTTAAAGCTATGCTACCTTCCAATGTACAATAATCTTAAAGCTGTGCTACCTACCAATGTGCATTAACTATAAAGCTATGCTACTTGCCAATGTACGCACATGACCCGACTGAAATGCATGCATACACTACTTGTCGAATATGCAATGCTTGTTGATTTAAAAAAAAAAAAATGAACACCAAAAAACCTTGCACGCGCTAAAGCACGTTTACACGGACAGTAACAAATGCATCTAATTATTGCTTTAAGTGCAATTTTTGTAACTATTACCGACGCAATTATGTGTGCGGCACACCCATACACGTAATATTTAAGATGTGCCAAGAATTTGTGTATATTGTGGTCTGATAGGGACGTGAAGCGACCATGAATTATGTGAGCATTTTTGAGGATGTACCTCAGGTGGAATTTATGTACCTTGTATTTACACGCATGT
This sequence comes from Alviniconcha marisindica, assembly GCA_018857735.1. Lineage (NCBI taxonomy): Eukaryota > Metazoa > Mollusca > Gastropoda > Provannidae > Alviniconcha > Alviniconcha marisindica. Next base: position 1,186,152 of record JABMCL010001228.1, read on the forward strand.
CAGGTGAGAGTTACCGTAGGCGACTGACTCAGGTCGTTGTTGTGTTTGTGTGACGTATTTCGAGCGCTAATTAACTCCCCTGTGTGTTGATTCTACACGAGCGCTCTCGGCTTCGTTCTGTTTCAGATTTACGTAAGTAACTTGATTTTGCAAAGAAATCTTAACGAGTGGGTAAAAAATGTGTTGTAATGGATGCTTGCATTTTTTTTATTTTTTTTATTTTCGTTTTAGTTTTTTTAAATAATACTTTATGTAAATTGTTTTGGTAGAACTATGCTCTGCGTGTGTACAGAATATCATATTTAGGTTAATATGTATCATGTGAGCGCTCAGGGCGTTGATGAGCGCATGATAAATGTACATTATTATTATTATTATTAAAAGCCCCACATTGATGCGCTTGGCAGAAAACAAAACAACAAAAAGGTAACATATAGAGCTAACTCTGCGTACATCGTGGATTGCCGCCCCCCTTTTCCTGTGCTCAAAACTGCCGCGAGTTGCGTCCTTTCTGTTCCTGGGGGGTAGGTGGTCTGTAGCTACGTGGCACACTTCTCGGACCAAACAAAGCTCCACACACCAGATGCCGCTGAATCACGCCTGCTCAAACAGCGCTCCGAGATGCCACGGGTCCGTGGAAGATGCATTGTTTCAGCGAGGTCCCCAATCACCTTGTTTAGCGTGTTTATCCCACGGTTGTCAAACGCAGCGGCTTATCGCGGCGGACAGTATAAGGTAATGGGGTTTTAACACAGTGCCAGCTCTGGGCTCTGACCAAACAGGGGCGACACGGCGACAGCAGAGGCACCCGGAGGTGGGGGTGGGGCTGGGGGTGGGTGGGGTGGGGGTGGGGGTGGGGAGGTATCTGTAGAGGAGGAAAAGGGTCGGAGGGTGGGGTGGGGGGACACATTGTTCGTTGGACTCGCTTAACGCCGAGATGTCTCTGGAGAGGTACTGTCGGAAACCCAGAGCCCAAGAAGAATTGGAGGAGGGGGGGCGGGGGGGGGGGGGGGCGGGGGGGGGGGGGGGGGGGATATATACTTGATGCTATACTGCCACCATCAGAATAATTTCTGCATTAAGAGGGGCAGCGATGAGAACCATTTAGTGATGAGAGCCATTTTAATGCTTCATTAACTGTGAGGGTCAAAACCACTAGGCGTGCCCACAAAACCACACATTTTAAAGAGAAGGTATTAGGGTCGTTGAAGCGAGGAATCGAGTCGACATCGTCTGCGTACCAACGGCCTTACCACTAGGCCAAACCGACTTACCAGGAGCACATTGATGGTGTGGATGGAGTAAGTTGCCATTATGGTGACGTACTGGCATGATGCTCGTCGACCAACTGTTCCTAGCTGTTATTCAAGATTATCAAAATCGTTAAATATCGATTTAGAAAGAAAGATTTACAACAACAAAAATCGGCGTTCTGTCGTAGGACCATTTTTACTTTACGTCCACAGAAGCGAGGTTGCTTATTAGGGACGGGGACAGGGGGGGGAGGGGACGAAAGAGTGAAGGCTCGACCGCGGATACCGCCCGAAAAAGACCGGAGAGGCCGTGGACCGCCGCCAGAACAATGGAAGTGTTAATTAAGGCGGTGTCCCCTCGCCATTGCCCAGCGACTTGTGCACTGCGCAATTGCTGTTTCAACTGCCGTGCTTGGGCAGAGTCACAAAGACAATGTCCGTCGCACTGCTGTTGACGAACAACTCGAAGCGAAAGAAGTCCAATTTCGCAGCCCAGCTCCACCTCCCTACTCATGATCTCTTCTGGGCTAACTTGAAGGTCCAGCTCCACCTCCCTCCTCTAAGATCTCTTGATCTTTTGATCTCGCCTGGAACCTTGTTCTGTCGTCTTGGTATGCCCTGTTTTATGGTGCCAGGGCCTAAAAATGAAGGAGAATGATCTTTAGAATTATTATTATTATTAATATTTAGAATGCACGAATACAGAAATAAATGAAAAGATCCGAAAAGATTGATGTTGGTGGGAAGCTGTCAATGCATGGCAAGACGCAATTTGTTTTTGATGATGTAAATTATAAATACAAAGACCGTCGGCACATTGAGGTGAGCCCGATGTTTGCTTGGCAGGATGATAAAATCAGCTTACTATCCAGCAGTTGGCGAACGCGTTATTTTGTTTGTTTTGGCTTTGTTTGATTGTTTGTTCAGTCTTTCATCTTTGTTTCGTTTTTTCTTTCGCATTTTTCTTCTCATGTTGTCACCTGATTCGTCACAGTTAATACGTATTTATAGTGATATTGTTATCAATCATTTTGTCCCTTTTCCTTCTTCAGTGTCATTTGCCTAACACCGCCAGTCATCGCCTATGCATTCATATCTTTATCAGCGTGTTCCTCATTCAGCTGACCACTCGACATTCCAAACATCTCTCTCTCTCTCTCTCTCTCTCTCTCTCTCTCTCTCTCTCTCTCTCTCTCTCTCTCTCTTCTCTCTCTCTCTCTCTCTCTTTGTGTGTGTGTGTGTGTGGGGTGGGTGTGGTGGGTAAAGGGGGGTGTTTTAACACATCATGTGCATTGGTCACAGCATCATTACCCAATCGTTGTTGTGAAACTTATAATAATGACGACATATAAAATATGTTAGGTGCTAACGTACTGCTTCAGACGATGATAACGATAAGATCTACGACAGAGATGATAACGATCAAAACGACGATGCCGCAGTGGGTGTTGTGATGATCCCGTTCTTGATGATGATGATGATGCTGATGATGATGCTGCTGATGATGATGATGATGATAGAAGCGTCCGCTGATACTCATATCGATGACGTGATTAATTCTAACGCACAACCTAGCTGACCGAAACACTTTGTTGTGGACCGTGTGAAAACACGACAGTTATGCAAAAGGTATTTGGTCGAGTGGTCAGTTTGGGGCCACTACTATCAAGAGACCCAGGAGACAGCGTCGCCACCACGTCCTTGACAAGTGGACAAGTGGTTTCAGCGCAGCGAGGGTCCGCTTGCTTCAAGGACCACCAATCTCACCCGGTCGTGTTACACCATGGATGTATGAGGTTACGCGCCGTTGCTAGATTATAGGCATAATGTCGTGACGATGATCTTTGTGAGCTGGTTTGGCCTAGCGGTAAGGCGTTAGGTTGGTAAGCAAAAGGACCTCGGGTCGATACCGCTTCGTCTCTCCTTTCCCTTCAAAAGGGTTGTGGTTTGTGGACACTGTCTTGTGACTTTGTCCCTCACAGTTAATGAAACACTGAAATGTCTCACACTGCTGCCCATCTTAATGCAGGAGTCATTCTGGTGGTGACAGTGTAGCGATGGGTATATTGTCTCCCTCTTCCCCCTCCATACCCCCTTCCCTCCTTCTCCCCGTCCCTAATAAGCCTTGTGGTTTCTGTGGACGTTAAGCGCCATGTTTACTTACTTACTTTGAACTTACTTGACGGTTCCAAGGACTGTTCAGCTAAAGTTATACAGTCTTCTCAACCCCAAGACTGTATACCTTTAGCTGAGAGAAGACTGTGTAACGTTTTAGCTGAGAGAAGACTGTATAACGTTTTAGCTGAGAGAAGACTGTATAACGTTTTAGCTGGGAGAAGACTGTATAACGTTTTAGCTGAGAGAAGACTATAACTTTAACTGAACAATCTTTGGAACCATCGTCACGTTATACAGTCTTTTCTAACCCCAATCAGAGCTCTGGAGCTGTGTGAAAGTCGAGGTGGCCGTCCCGGGCTCCCCGTCCCGAATGTGCCTTATGGTTTCTGTGTATGTAAAGCAACATTTGAAGAAGAGCACCAATCCCAAGCTTCGACTTTCCAGCGTCAGGTACCTTCCTCCAAAGGATGGAAAAGTGTTCCGGATCTTTCTTGTGGTCTTCCCGACCCACAGACTCTGCCATGCCCACACTCCGAGCATCGCATTCCGGCACCTTCCTCAAAATTCTGCCAGAATTGGTTAGACCAGTGAGTAAACATGATGCTTAACGTCCACAGAAACCATAAGGCTTATTAGGGACGGGTGGTTACGCCACTGAAGGGGCACTCTTTATCTCCGCGCCGCTGTCCGCAGACGCTGTCAGCGCCCTCCGAAAGGTTTGGGTACTAATAAGACTGTGCAGAGACACTACACTACTGTAGTATCTCTGGACTGTGGAAGCAACATAGCGTCCAAGCACGTAAGCAAACACGAGGCGCGTCCGCCTCAGGTAAAAAAAATAAAAAAATAAGAAAAAAGAGTTACAACTCGATTCAAATTGTTTTGCTTTTATTTGTGCTGGCGTAAGTAACGTGGGCAGTTATAAAAGAAATGCCTGATATAGGGGGGTTATAGACTGAGAAAGGGCAACTTGTGGTGTAAGACATTCACAGAATTGCCTAGATTCAATGCACTGAACGCAGGAAACAGTGTATGGCGATCAGTTTCAGAGAGCAATCGGTTTTTCTTAGAGATGAAATTTATTGGTCATGAACTGCTGGCGTAATTTGACCTTGTCTTTATGCCCCTCCATTTTCTGGTCAGCCGCGTTGGATTGGCCCTGAGGTCAGCCAAGTGCCGCATGAACCGTAGGTCTACATTAACGTGTATAATTATAGATTGGATGGGTTTACCTAACCAATGACCTACTTCGGCTGTATGTTATAGACACTATAATAGATCAAAAATAATATATCATTGCATGGTTTACCTGTGTGTGTGTGTGTGTGTGTGTGTGTGTGTGTGTGTGCGTGCGTGCGTGCGTGCGTGCGTGCGCGTCGCGCGCGCGCGCGTGTGTGTGTGTGTAGTCGGATTTCGTTGTGCTCTGGCTTCTGTAAATATTTGTGTCGACCCTATCCTGTCAAGTTGTATGATGCGCCTCGGGCCCACGTTAGGTGTCAGCGCTTTATAAATACTCTTCTGTAGTGTTGCTTTACGTCGTAGTTCAGGAGCTGTGTGAGAGTCGAGGTGGCCGTCCTGGGCTGTCCGCACTAACGAGCCTTCTGGTTTCCGTGGACGTAAAGCTATACGCTGAACATGCTTCGGCATGGTCCGCTTGTCCCTAATATGTTCACGGGACATTAAGCACATTAACAGCACTACCTGCCACCTTGCTTACGTCCACAGAAACCAGCTCTAGCTATTAGACGGAGCCGACGGCCACCTTGCTTTACGTCCACAGAAACCACCAGGCCTAATGCTATTAGGGACGGGGAGCCCAGGACGCCACCTCGACTTTCACACAGCTCCTGAGCTCTGGGGCCGTCGACTTTCACACAGCTCCTGAGCTCTGGGGCCGTTTTACATTACATTACAGTACTTACAGCCTACATCAGTTGTGCAAAATATAATAAACAGTACACGACTAGGCGCCTACCCGCCTCATTCCTGAACCGCGTTTCACGGCAACGACCCGACCTCAACTCCGTAGCAGCTGTAGCTATCACTTCCTGACAGCGGCGCATTAAGCCTAACCCTGTCACAGCAGTGTCAAAGAGGAATCACAAACAATAGGCGGGGAGGTCACTCCGATTACCCCATGGCGGGCCGACTCGGAGAACTTCGTCCCCAGCATGGTCTGTCATCGGTCACCGCGGGGGCCAAGTTGCTCACACCCACGAGTGTCCACCCACCCCGTTCCCAGGGGTGCTTCCGGTGCCAGTTCGAGTGCCAGAACCTGTCTCCGTGCTCAACGATGTTTGTTCTGAGGGATTATCCTATTATCTTCAGCTTTCTGGCACCTATCACTGACTGCGGCGGGAAAAAGGTGTCTCAATAAATACTAAAACAGTCATGCCCGCTGTGGGGATTATGATGTATGGTAGTATGCTGAGAGAGAGAGAGAGAGAGAGAGAGAGAGAGAGAGAGAGAGAGAGAGAGAGAGAGAGAGAGAGAGAGAGAGAGAGACTCAGCTAGATATAAAATAATCATTTGATCGTACCGTTGTATACCGTCATGGCATACACCCATTCCTGAACAAAACTTTTGTTGCGCCGCTTTCGTGTTTCTTAGTCTAATAGCAATGCAATATTTACCTGCATTTTTTAAATTTTATTGTGTGTGTGTGTGTGTGTGTGTGTGTGTGTGTGTGTGTGTGTGTGTGTGTGTGTGTGTGTGTGTGTGTGTGTGTGTGTGTGTGTGTGTGTGTTCTTTTTACTACGATTTGTTTTGACTCTTTCCTATTGACTGTACTTTTGTGTTTCTTTGTTGTTGTTCTTTCTTTCTTTCCTCTTTTTTCTTTTCTTTTTTTCTTTCTTGTTTTTGTTGTTGTTGTTTTGTTATGTCTCTTTTATTGTTAGCTTGGTGAACATTTTTCGTCCGCCATACATTTTTTCTTTTTCTTTCTTTTTTCTTTTCTCTCAACCGTATGTAAATGAGCT
>JABMCL010001228.1:1197500-1200000 GCA_018857735.1 Alviniconcha marisindica
GAAGCGCTACTGTCCAGGTATGGCTGCAGTGTGTCATATAGGAAGCGCTACTGTCCAGGTATGGCTGCAGTGTCATAGGAAGCGCTACTGTCCAGGTATGGCTGCAGTGTGTCATATAGGAAGCGCTACTGTCCAGGTATGGCTGCAGTGTGTCATAGGAAGCGCTACTGTCCAGGTATGGCTGCAGTGTCATAGGAAGCGCTACTGTCCAGGTATGGCTGCAGTGTGTCATAGGAAGCACTACTGTCCAGGTATGGCTGCAGTGTCATAGGAAGCACTACTGTCCAGGTATGGCTGCAGTGTGTCATAGGAAGCGCTACTGTCCAGGTATTGTTGCAGTGTCATAGGAAGCCTACTGTCAGGTATGTGCAAGTGTCATAGGAAGCGTACTGTCCAGGTATGGCTGCAATGTGTCATAGGAAGCGTTACTGTCCAGGTATGGCTGCAATGTGTCATAGGAAGCGCTACTGTCCAGGTATGGCTGCAGTGTGTCATAGGAAGCACTACTGTCCAGGTACGGCTGCAGTGTCATAGGAAGCACTACTGTCTAGGTATGGCTGCAGTGTCATAGGAAGCGCTACTGTCCAGGTATTGTTGCAGTGTGTCATAGGAAGCGCTACTCTCCAGGTATGGCTGCAGTATCATAGGAAGCACTACTGTCCAGGTATGGCTGCAGTGTGTCATAGGAAGCGCCACTGTCCAGGTATGGCTGCAGTGTCATAGGAAGCGCTACTGTCCAGGTATGGCTGCAGTGTCATAGGAAGCGCTACTGTCCAGGTATGGCTGCAGTGTGTCATAGGAAGCGCTACTGTCCAGGTATGGCTGCAGTGTCATAGGAAGCACTACTGTCCAGGTATGGCTGCAGTGTCATAGGAAGCGCTACTGTCCAGGTATTGTTGCAGTGTGTCATAGGAAGCGCTACTCTCCAGGTATGGCTGCAGTATCATAGGAAGCACTACTGTCCAGGTATGGCTGCAGTGTGTCATAGGAAGCACCAGCCAGGTATGGCTGCAGTGTGTCATAGGAAGCGCTACTGTCCAGGTATGGCTGCAGTGTCATAGGAAGCACTACTGTTCAGGTATGGCTGCAGTGTGTCATAGGAAGCGCTACTGTCCAGGTATGGCTGCAATGTGTCGTATAGGAAGCGCTACTGTCCAGGTATAGCTGCAGTGTGTCGTATAGGAAGGCTACTGTCCAGGTATGGCTGCAGTGTCATAGGAAACGCTACTGTCCAGGTATGGCTGCAGTGTGTCATAGGAAGCGCTACTGTCCAGGTATGGCTGCAGTGTGTCATAGGAAGCACTACTGTCCAGGTGTGGCTGCAGTGTGTCATAGGAAGCACCACTGTCCAGGTATGGCTGCAGTGTCATAGGAAGCACTACTGTCCAGGTATGGCTGCAGTGTGTCATATAGGAAGCGCTACTGTCCAGGTATGGCTGCAGTGTCACAGGAAGCGCTACTGTCCAGGTATTGTTGCAGTGTGTCATATAGGAAGCGCTACTGTCCGGGTATGGCTGCAGTGTGTCAGAGGAAGCACTACTGTCCAGGTATGGCTGCAGTTTGTCATAGGAAGCGCCACTGTCCAGGTATGGCTGCAGTGTCATAGGAAGCGCTACTGTCCAGGTATGGCTGCAGTGTCATAGGAAGCGCTACTGTCCAGGTATGGCTGCAGTGTCATAGGAAGCACTACTGTCCAGGTATGGCTGCAGTGTCATAGGAAGCGCTACTGTCCAGGTATGGCTGCAGTGTGTAATATAAGAGGCACTGCTGTCCAGCTGGGTATGGCTGCAATGTCAAAGGAGGCACTATGGCCCAGATGGGTATGGCTGCAGTGTCATAGAAGACGCTATAGTCCAGGTGGGTATGGCTGCAGTGTCACAGAGGGCGCTAAAGTCCAGATGGATATGGCTGCGGTCATGGACCTATATACCCATATAGGTTCATGGCTGCAGTGTCATAGGCGGCGCTAAAGTCCAAATGGGTACGGTTGCATTGTCTTAGAGGGCGCTAAAATACAGATGGATATGGTTGCAGTGTCATACGGGGCTCTTGGTTGCAATAACATAGTGGGCGCTACTGAAAGTCCAGATGGGTATGGCTGCAGTGCCACAGAAGATGCTATAGTCCAGATGGGTACGGCTGCAATGTCATAGGGGCGGCTATAGTCCAAATGGGTATGGCTGCAGTATCATTGTTATTCTTTGAGGACGGGGGGGAGGGGGGGGGGGGGGGGGGGAGGGTACTTTGTACCACATCTGTAGCACTACATGTATATATGCTACGCATCGATTATTACCCCAACCACACCACCGCTGACACACTCGTCACTATGCCCACGACTGACCTGACCGAGATCACCGAGTGTCACTGCTTGGAACGGCTAGGTGCAACAGCAGTGCTGTTGGAGAGAATGGGGAAAAGCCCGTCCCATCCACACTAGGTAGCGTACATGCATACACTGGGGGTGGGTACCAGGCGGTATCGGGTGGGAGGGTGTCAG